>OZ026615.1:101619073-101655073 GCA_964020975.1 Hermodice carunculata | reverse complement strand
GATTTGGCCATTCTCATTAAGCTGTGTATCACTCAGGCCTGTGGACGTCATGGTACACAGCTTGCTTCAATGGCCACATTGTGTACACGATGGCCATGAATGCCATAACTGATAATGTACATCTCCTCCCGGCCACTACAGTTCTATCTACCTCGATGACAAAACGACAGTCTGAATCAGCCTCAAGCAGGCCATATTTTGCCGTGACACATGCTTGTGCCTCCACCCACCAAAAAACCCCCACAAGGTTTGTCTGAAGTCCTCCAGGGGGCTCTGTAGATCAGCATGCTCGGCAACTTCATCAGCTTCCACGTCTGTGTTTGGCCCTCAGGCTCAGCATCAGGTTAATGTACATAGTTTTACGCTTAACATAAATCAAGTGTGATAAATATTGCATGCCTACCTTTTCCCTGGTGCTTAAGTTTGGTGGGTCTTCTCCAACTTTATATGACATACTCTGTTGTGATATGAGCCACATTAGTAGTTTGTGGTGCCTGGAGGCGCCCCCTGGTGGCATCAATCCATCCAGTACAGCCTGCATGTTTGTGGATCTGAGGTGGTTGTCACTGCAGTCATGGCCTTTTCATCCTTCCTCTCCTGGCGTCTTCCAGGCTGTCACCCACAAGATCCTGAATAATATTGAAGTTAACATCATTACTGTTTATTCTCAATAAGACTGCCTTGTAAATATAAAAGACAACTCTGTGAGGAAGATTATCTTGTCTTACCCGCCAGTCATCACAAGCCACTGGTTTTACAGTTAACTTTCAAGTAAAGCAGGCTTCCTGTCATACTTCCCCAGCCATTATTCAACAGAATTGTGGCTTTACATGAGGAGTGGCTTCTCTTGAGGGGGAAATATGAACATACCACTTCTACTACACCCATAAGTAGAGGGGGAGGCCTTTCTTCAGAGGTGTCTTATAGTACAGACCACTCTACTTGCTATTAAGACCATCCCTTAGTCGCTTGGCTTCAGGCAGGAGGTGGTCTTTCAGGACACATCAAACAAATGGATGGAAATATTCACAGGGTTTCCGTTAATGCATATATATGCGTAAATTAAGCACTGCACGATACCCTGGACGCAGTGGGGACCACAGCCATACGCTTTTGGGACGCAGGGAAAAGAATAAAAGCGCTCACCAAATTGTTGATGTTGTACAATATCCATAAGAGTAGCATGTGGAGGGATAGTCATGTTATGCAATTTTGTTGAAGTGGAATTTTTAAGATTCATACAAGTAAACGCGCCGTGCACATCATACATGTGAGGACACGACCATGTTGCTTGCGCAAAGCATCATGGGAAATTTTCCCTGTGAAGTCGATCCAGTGTGAACATTGTTCAATATGAACAACCAAACTTGTTGTTTTTTTTAAACGCAAACTTGCCAGTTATTAAAGAAATGCCAAATGATTATTTCCTTGAGAAAATGAAGATACTCATGCCTGAGTTAAGCAATTTCACTGCTAATATTTCTGACCGGGTGCACGCATTGTGTCCGTCAATATGACTTGATTCACACTAATCACAGTTTGTTCAGCGCTTTATTTGACTTCAAAGATAACACAATGCCTGACATGCTACGGTACTTAGTTTTTTTTTTGTAAAACCATACAAGAAAACTTGACGGATCTTTGAAAATAAAAGAAATGGAATTGTTCATCAATTATCAATTTGATCATTCAACTTCAATATACGTAACATAACAATGTTATGTATATTGAAAAATTGATGTTCAATTACCTGAACGCTTTTTTTATCACTGTCGGACTCTTTCAGTGGGACCCTCTTGAAAACCTCTGGAACTCTAAAAATTAAAGGCAAAGGGTCCCTGGGACACCCTGAAAAAAATCCTAGTGGAAACCCTGTTCACAAAAGGGTGGCCTTAAAAACCGTGTAGTCTCTAAGGGTGGCCTTAAAAACCATCCAGTCTCTCACTAAGAGTGGCCTTAAAAACCATGCAGTCTCTCACGAAGGGTGGCCTTAATAAACAATGCAGTCTCTCATTAAGAGTGGCCATAAAAACCATGCAGTATCTCACTAACTGTGGCTGTAAACACCATAGGGTGGCTTTAAACACCACATAGTCTCTAAGAGTGGCCTTAAAAATCATGCAGTCTCTCACTATGGGAGGCCTTAAAAACCATGCAGTTCTCACAAAGAGAAGCCTTAAAAACCATGCAGTGTCTCAGAAGGGTGGCTTTAAACGCCATGCAGTCTCTCACAAAGGGTGGCCTTAAAAAACGATGCAGTCTGTTGGAAAGAGTGGCCTTAAACACCAGTCTCTCACTACGTGTGGCCTTAAAAACCATACAGTATCTCACTAACTGTGGCTTTAAGCACCACTTAGTCTCTTACTAAGGGAGGGCTTAAAAATGCAGTCTCTCCCTATGGGTGCCATTGAAAAGCATGCAGTCTCTCATAAAGGGTCCAAGGCCTTAAAAACCATCCAGTCTCTCACTAAGGGTGCCCTTGAAAAGCATGCAGTCTCTCATTAAGGGTGCCCAGCCTTAAAACCATCCAGTCTTTCACTAAGGGTGCCCTTGAAAAGCATGTAGTCTCTCACGAAGGGTGGCCTTAAAAACCACGCAGTCTCTCATTGAGGGAGGCCTTAAAACCATGCAGTCTCTCACAAAGGGTGGCCTTAAACATCATGCAGTCTCTCAATGAGGGAGGCTTTAAACACCAGACAGTTTCTCACTAATAGTGGGTTTTAACCCTTTCCAATTCAAAGTGTCCAAACATGTCCAGATGTAAATTTTCAATATCTTTAATGCCACTGCGTAAATTCTATGTGGAAGCCATTTTGGCTGAAAGTTGTGACTTCAGACTAGGATGATGGCATAGAACGAGTCAACATGTTTTCTTAGCTCAATTTGGACACTGCACCCACCCTGCACTAAGGAAAGCTATTGACTTAATCTCATTCTGCCCAGGAAATGGATCAAAGCAGGTATCACCATGTGGAAAAAAGAGCTAAAGATAAAAAGATTGCAGAACAGCTGTGCATGTTAGTTGTGTGTGGGTTTATCATTGTGAATACTCTAATATCAGCAGTGACCCGAGAGCTGCCTGCCAAAAGCCATACAGCTAACAACTGATGGTTATGTACTGAAATGCACCTACTTTCAATTTACATATTATCTCTGCCTGAGGTACACGGGGTTTTTTAGCGTAATATGCCTGTTTCATACCTAGCAACATGCTTTCTTTGACAAGAAATGGGGTACTTTTGCGCCATGGGGGAATTTTTATATTCAACAAAGAATACAGATGAAATATTCATCAAAAAGACTGTCTAAAATACACCGAATTTCAGACAAAAAAGTCTGGAGACTCCCACTACTTATTACCAAATATTTTGTTGCCAGACTTTCTTTTCCATCATTGATAATTTTACTTTTATTTGGCCCCAAATGCCTCAGAATTGACCATTCTGCACCCAAATTTTAAAACATTCTTAGGGGAGAAACCATCAGACTGAGTCCTGAATCTGATAACATATAACAGCAACTTATAATGTCAAATCAAAGAGAAGTTGGCATATTTAACCATGCGTGTGTAAGCTGATTATCCATGTATAACCATTCAACCATGCATGCATAAAGTGTTTATTTATGCATTACCATTCAACCTTGCATGTTCAAGCTGTTTATCCACGTAAAACCATTCAACCATGTATGTATAAGCTGTTTATCAATGAATACCCATTCAACCTTGCATGTGTAAGCTGTTTATCTATACATAACCCTTCAACCACGCATGCATAAGCTATTCATCCATGTATAAACATTTAACCATGCATGTATAAGCTGTTTATCCATGTATGACAATTCAACCATGCCTTCATAAGTGGTTTAACCATGCGTAACAATTCAACCATGGACGCATTAGTTGCTCATCCATGCATGCATAAGCTGTTTATTCATGTATTACTATTCAAATATGCATGTATAAGCTGTTGATTCATATATAACCAGTCAATCATGCATGTTTAAGGTATTTATCAATATAAAACCATTCAATCATGCATTCATAAGCTAGTTATCGATATATTAAACCATACATGTACAAGCTGTTTATCAATGTATAACCATTCAACCATGTCTGTATAAGCTGTTGATCTATGTATAATCATTCATCCATGCATGTATAAGCTGTTTTTCCATGTATAATCATCCAATCATGCATCTTTAAGCTATTTATGAATGTATAACCATTCAACCATGCATTCATTTGCTAGTTATCCATAAATATATATAACCATTCAACCATGTATGTATAAAGCTGTTTTTCCATGTATAATCATCCAACCATGCATCTTTAAGCTATTTATGAATGTATAACCATTCAACCATGTATGTATAAGCTGTTTTTCCATGTATAATCATCCAACCATGCATCTTTAAGCTATTTATGAATATATAACCATTCAATCATGCATTCATTTGCTAGTTATCCATAAATATATATAACCATTCAACCATGTATGTATAAGATGTTTATCTATGTACAGCTATTCAACCATGTGTGTATAAGCTGTTTATCCACACAAAATTCAAACTTTCACCTGGTTAGTAAAAAAGTCTGTGTACTAGTATAAATTTTTTGAACAAAATTCTGAATCAACAGATGGTATGCAAAATTTCAGCAACATATAAAATGACAGTACATGTTCAAAATTCATCAGTTCTTTGACACTAAGAATGGAATTATTAGTTTTTTCGCAGGCAATTCTATAGGATGTTTTCATAAGAACACCAGCCTAAAATGTAAACATTGTGTGCAAAGTATGGTTGATGACTTATCCCTCACAGCAGCTGGGTGCTCATGGATCATCAAAAGGTTATCCATGGACTGATAACAGAGCAATACGAGACCTGTTTAAACAGCCCCTGGGCCCCCAATTTAAATGTTCTCAAACCAAGGAGACCTGAATGGAAGGAAAAACAAGCTGTTGGTCAATGGTATGTACAAAGTTGAAATAGTTTATAAACATCAATAATGGAGTTCTCTTGTTGACGAGATGTCATTAATGCTCCAAATCACAATGTGACCATGCTTGGCAACAAGCATGCTAACCCAGTAATCTTTGATTGTTTACAAAACATGCCTATTACAAAGAAATAGCAAGTTTGCATTGGGATTCGAATAAACAATTGATACACAAGAAAATGAACGTTCATGCTACATTTTCCTAAAACTACAAACTTAATTAATGAAGATGCAGAAAGAATCATAAAATTAGAGCTCCATTATTGGTTTGCTGATGTATTTCAACCACAGATATTGTTTAGCAGGAATTGTCTTTTAATGATAAAGTTCATCATTTTAGATGCTCCGGGGTCCCTGCCTGTCTCACCCTCACACCCTGGCATTGCTCCGCACTGTAGACTGGTCTGGTCTGGCCTGGCCTGGTCTGGCCTGGTCTGGCCTGGTCTGGCCTTGGCAGCAAGCTTTCATCATCAAGTGTTAAGATGCATTTATTTGATAAACTTAAATGGAATCAGCACACTGCACCATTGTAAATCTAACAGCTTGTGATTAGTACACTGCACCATTGTAAATCAAGAGATTGTACAAATAAAGAACCCGCTTGTGATTAGTGTGCTGGTCGAATTCATCCAAAAGTCAGTCTTGGTGGTTCACTTATCTGCAAACATAGCTGCCGAGGTTTTTCCTAGAGCAAGTTTAGTGTCATATCTTGAGATACATACAAATGTTAAGGCCGTGGGGCCATCCCTCAATGTGAAGACAGCGTTCCATTTTGAAATTTGTATTTGTAACATTTTTGCCTTAGATTGATTTCATGCCATTGAAAAATAAACATGCTTTGTACCCCTCTCACCCTAATTAAAACAGATGAGTTCTTTACTGCGCCTTAGCGTATTGATGGCTTCCGAAACAGAGCCAACTTGTCATTCTGGTAACACATGAGTAGGGAAATACCAGTTTTACCAAGCTGAACCTCCATGGGCCATGCAGGGCTTGAAAATTTAAAGAGGTGTTGATGTATATCATTTCATAAAATTACCTCATTTATGTTTTAAGGAAAACCAAGGCAATTATGCATTGCCTGTCCAGACACTCTCAAACCAGCTTACTGTTGACAGATGAGCTGTCAACATGGCACACACACCATGCAAGGAAAACCAGGCCGCTGCCAAGTATGGAATTATCCTTGTCAAACTTCGATAAAACTGTGAATTTTTACAGCTTCTAAACTACTTCCATTTTCAACTCAAAGTCTTGACATGTCACAAATTCATTAACGACATTGTTCTGTATCTTCCAAGTTATGAGTCACTCCACTGAAAATATGAGTTACTACTTACCACTAGAGCATTGGTGCACAGGTGCACAGGTAAAACTCAAGTGGATATAAAAAAAGACTCAATTTAATGACATAATTAACATGGATATTATACCTGTAATTAAAAATAAAATTTGAACTCATTATTTTAGTTAATAATAGTAATACAATAATATACTTTGGCAGTATTTATTAATACAATACTTTTATTGTCTCTATTGGATACATATCCCTGGAATGTAGACTTTTTCACAAAAAGATATTGTTAAAATCATAACACAGTGGTCTCCGCAACTTTTTACCAGGGCAAGGCAATGTAATCTAAAAAGGGCACTTGTTAATGTGGGTAGGGACCACATGAAGGCACTTCAAAAGCTTTCAGAAAAAGGGCACACTTTTGAAGCACAACTCAAGAAATTTTATAACAGCTGTGTCCAAATTAAGATGAATGTGTTGCTTCTTATGAATTGCTTGAGTTCAGTATATATTTTATGTCTTCAAAATGAAGATAAATGCACTAATTCATCATGACATTATGTACTTATCAGAAAAAAGGATGGAGCAAGATGACAAAGGCAGGGAGTAAAGAAAAAGGCCAGGGAGCAAAGAAAAGGGACAGCGAGCAAAGAAAAGGGGCAGGGAGCAAAGAAATAGGGCAGGGACCAAAGAAAAAGGGCAGGGAGCAAAGAAACAGGGCAGGGAGCAAAGAAAAGGGTCAGGGATCAAAGAAAAAGGGCAGGGAGTTAAGAAAAAGGGCAGGGATCAAAGAAAAAGGGCAGGGAGTTAAGAAAAAGGGCAGGGAGCATAAAAAAGGGCAGGGAGTTAAGAAAAAGGGCAGGGAGCATAAAAAAGGGCAGGGAGCAAAAGAAAAAGGGCAGGAAGCAAAGAAAAAGGCGGGGAGCAAAAGAAAAATGGTAGGGAGCAGAAAAAAGGGCAGGGAGTGAAAGTAAAAGGACATTGAGTCAAAGAAACAGGGCAGGAAGCAAAGAAAAAGGGCAGGGAGCACAAGAAAAAGGGCAGGGAGTAAAGAAAAAGGGCAGGGAGTAAAGAAAAAGGCCAGGGAGCAAAAGAAAAAGGGCAGGGAGTAAAGAAAAAGGGCAGGGAGCAAAAGAAAAAGGGCAGGGAGCAAAAGAAAAAGGGCAGGGAGTAAAGAAAAATGCGAGGAGTAATGAAAAAGGGCATGGAGCAAAGAAAAAGTGCAGGCAGCAGAAGGAAAGTGCAGGGAGCAAAGAAAAAGGGTGGGGAGCAAATGAAAAAGGGCAGGGAGCATAAAAAAGGGCAGGGAGCAAAAGAAAAAGGACATTGAGGCAAAGAAAAAGGGCAGGAAGCAAAGAAAAAGGGCAGGGAGTAAAGAAAAAGGGCAAGGAGCAAAGGAAAAAGTGCAGGGAACAGAAGAAAAAGGGTGGGGAGCAAAAGAAAAAGGGCAGGGAGCAAAGAAAAAGGACAGGGAGCGGCAGGGTAAATCTCCCTTCTTTTTTCAGTTGCTGAGAACACTGTATAAACCCCTTCTCTATCAGACCTTCATGCAGCCCAGAATACTTGATCCCACTGTAATGTACATGAAATACGACCCAATTAATCATTGTACAACAGGGCAGTCAATTTTGGGGTTTAAATTTTTTAAATGCTTCATAACACAGTTGGATCAAAATTATGTTAAAATAAAGCTTTTTTTTTGACATACTGAAATTAATTAACCCTCTTAATCCTTTTTTTGTTTTGTTTTTGTTTTTTTTTGTTGGTCTTGATTTTTATGTTTTATGTTTTTCCCTCTTCAGAAAACTAGTGAAATTTTTTTTCAATGTGTAATGAAAAATCTCTTTTGCATGTTTGATTACCATCAAAGTTTAAAAGAAAATTGGACCACTGTTATAAGGGACACAAAAACAGGAGGTCCGGAGACAGGAGGTCTGGAGATGGGAGGTCTGGAGATGGGAGGTCTGGAGACTAGAGCTCTGGAGACAGGAGTTGTGGAGACAGGAGGTCTGGAGACGGGAGGTCTGGAGACAGGAGCTGTGGACTCAGGAGGTCTGGAGACAGGAGGTCTGGAGACAGGAGTTGTGGAGACAGGAGCTCTGGAGACAGGAGCTCTGGAGACAGGAGGTCTGGAGACAGGAGCCGGGGAGACAGGAGCTCTGGAGACAGGAGCTGTGGAGACAGAAGGTCTGGAGACTAGAGCTCTGGAGACAGAAGCTGTGGAGACAGGAGCTCTGGAGACAGGAGGTCTGGAGATCGGAGCTGTGGAGACAGGAGCTGCGGAGACCAGGACCGGTGGAGACAGGAGCTCTAGAGCGCCCCTTTGATGCTGATCCTTTTAATCCACCCCATATCCCCGGTTTGCATGAATACTTTAGGGATGAGCAAAGCATGTGGCATCAATCTGGCAATCAAGCCACACCGACATGCTCCAAGCTTGTCCTTGCCCCTTCAGGCAATACTTCAGGAAATAAAAATAAAAAATCCAAATAGTAAAGTATCAAATTTTACACCTGATGGTGTCCAACTCTGTTGGCTGTGTCAGCCCAAATGCTCATGAATCCCATTTGATCAACTCCTTGCGGCTGTTGTCAGATTAAACAATGAAACTCATTCAATCTGCCAACAAAATTATCCATATACTCATCTGGAAGACGATATGGCTTGCAAATGTAATTTTAAAGCTTTCATTCAAGTACCAACATGCTCAGTTTCAAGTCAGGCTCTAGCTCCTACAAGTACCAACATGCTCAGTCTCAAGTCAGGCTCTAGCTCCTACAAGTACCAACATGCTCAGTCTCAAGTCAGCTCTAGCTCCTACAAGTACCAACATGCTCAGTCTCAAGTCAGGCTCTAGCTCCTACAAGTACCAACATGCTCAGTCTCAAGTCAGGCTGTAGCTTCTATAAGTACCAACATGTACAGCCTTACATGAGGCTCCCACTCCTAAAAGTATGTCCTGTGCAACCTGAATATATGACCACATGTCAAACACAATACTCTGCATTATCATGTTGATGACATGCCTTTACAAGTTCAAACAGGAACTGTGTATTTTATTTGCAATATTTAACTCCCTGTGGCCCCCTCACACCACTGATAAACAGGTCAACTAATGGGACATATAATGATTAACCACTGCACACTAGATGTGTATTGTGACATAAGCACCCCCCCCCCCAACTGGGAAAATGACTCTCTTGACAGATTAATTATCATATATGGACACATTAAAATAGAAGAAAAGTGTTATCTACACCCTAGCTGGTCTATAAAGTACTGGGGATAAGACTTGTATAACCTTGAAGCATGTTGAAACCCTCATACATGCAGCACCTGTTTCCTGTCAAACAGGACACTTTTAACTGATAAATGGAGGATGTTATCCCCCAGGTGTCTCCACCTGCAGTGGCTGGATATGGGGGGGAGGGGGTAAATAACCTGTATTGCCACCTTTGACCAACATGTTCCTTCAGCGACATATTACTAGGTAATGCAAAGTAAATATGGCTGCAATACAGGACAAAGAAAAGGAAGAAAGTGCTGATCAATATGGCCTTTTCCTCTGTATCATACATTACCACCTGTATCCCCACCCCACCCCACCCCAATCCATATTTCTTGGGGGGTGGGTGGGTTGATGCAAATTTGTGCTGGTGTGATCTAATACCCAAACTTCCAAGTAATCATGCGAAATCTTTTTTCTCTTTTATTAGCCAGATGTACACCAGGAAAGGATTTTCACATTAATGGCAAGCTGCATGGCCAGTGAGGGCCAGCATGTACCAGATAATGCATGGTCAGTGAGGGCCAGCATGTACCAGAGAATGCACGGCCAGTGAGGGCCAGCATGTATCAGACAATGCACAGCCAGTGAGGGCCAAAATGCACCAGACAATACATGCCCAGTGAGGGTCAGCACATACCAGACAGTGCATTTTCATTGAGAGCCAACATGTACCAGACCGTGCATGGTTGGTAAAGATCAGCATGTACCAGACAATGCATAGTCAGCGAGGGCCAGCATGTACCAGACAATGTATGGTCAGTGAGGTCCATCATGTACCAGACAATGCATGGTCAGTGAGGACCAGCATGTACCAGACAGTGCATGGTCAGTGAGGTCCATCATGTACCAGACAATGCATGGTCAGTGAGGACCAGCATGTACCAGACAGTACATGGTCAGTGAGGGCCAGCATGTACCAGACAATGCATGGTCAGTGAGGACCAGCATGTACCAGACAGTGCATGGTCAGTGAGGGCCAGCATGTACCAGACAATGCATGGTCAGTGAGGACCAGCATGTACCAGACAATGCATGGTCAGTGAGGACCAGCATGTACCAGACAGTGCATGGTCAGTGAGGGCTAGCATATACCAGACAGTGCATGGTCAGTGAGGGCCATCATGTATCAGACAGTGTATGGTCAGTGAGGTCCATCATGTACCAGACAATGCATGGTCAGTGAGGACCAGCATGTACCAGACAGTACATGGTCAGTGAGGGCCAGCATGTACCAGACAATGCATGGTCAGTGAGGACCAGCATGTACCAGACAGTGCATGGTCAGTGAGGTCCATCATGTACCAGACAATGCATGGTCAGTGAGGACCAGCATGTACCAGACAGTACATGGTCAGTGAGGTCCATCATGTACCAGACAATGCATGGTCAGTGAGGACCAGCATGTACCAGACAGTGCATGGTCAGTGAAGGCCAGCATGTACCAGACAGTGCATGGTCAGTGAGGGCTAGCATATACCAGACAATGCAAGGTCAGTATGTACCAGATAGTGAATAGTCAGTGAGGGCTAGCATATACCAGACAATGCAGTGACCTTTGACATATCTTCTGTGATTGAACATGTACAACATCAGTAACTCTCTGTCATTTTCTACAGGTTAATTTATACATTTTGTGTGAAAACAGGATTTCCCATGTGTCACTTTTTGTCTGTGTGCGAATTCCCACAAATTAGGCCCTCTTGAAAATGTTGAGATTAACTTTCAAATGCAATAAACACTGACATTGGGTATGCCATATGCATGCATCACGAAAAGAAAAAGAATAAAAAAAAAAAAAAAAACAATTGTAGACGAGCCCTATCAGAGTAGCATAACCCCATGTCAACAGCTTTCCTTCTGACAATAACACTCTGCCCCAAGAATACCTTTAGACTCAACCTCAATTTAAACAGGAAAGGCTTGACAACATGAAAACTTAAGTATAGTCACAGTCAGATTTTAACCTTTTTGTTGTCAAGATGCCAGATGCAACACCCCCCCCCCAGCCCCCCCCCCCCCCCAAAAAAAAACCAACTACAGACTGACTGGCTATACTTTAGTTGTCAATTTGGGTAAGTTCCCCCCCTCCCCCAAACCCTACAAATTGACAGTAGCTATACTCATGTGGGGTTGGGGTGGGGGTTTAATCCATCTTGACGACCAAAGTATAGCCAATGTCAGTTTGCTCTTCTTGCTTTTAGATTTGTATCTTAGACCAAATCAGTTGTTTCAAATTCAAAGTTTTAAATTAAACTAATAATGTCTGAGGAAGAGCTTCTCATGTATCACATATTTTGACGGGAAAACCAAGACAAGAAAAATCAATGACATTATATTATGATACAGGACCCGGTCACTTGTATTTTCCTGACATGTCTAGCTTTATAATGACTATCTACCATCCATTCAAGTGATGCATTGATCTGCATAAGCCCATATGGCTTTAGGCAACTTCTGTATCAGTTAAGCTCCTAAATCATGACACAACAATACTGAGACTGACAGAGTATAATGTCATATTCTTTAACATCTCCTCTCGCCATATCAAATTTTGATGGTGTCAATACATGATATTCCAGCTGCATCTGAACCACACAATATCAACTAAATTGTTAAAATGCACCCAGCTTTTTTTGTAATGGAAGATGGGTGGTGGTGGTGGTGGTGGTGGGGGGGGGGGGGGTAAGTACAGGTAGGAATTCTGTGTTTTGCCTTAGTGCAAAGAACAGAAAGGAAGAAAATTTGGAAATGATGACTGGTATGAAGTATGGAACGCCTTTTCTCCCTCATGGAAATATACAGAGTGCCAAAGGCATTTCTGTCCATTCCTATTTTAGATAGGAGATGCCAGCTGTTTTTCCCTGATTGTTCAGGCACATAAAAATTAATAACAATGCTCCCGGCTTAAACGGCACAGGGCTAGTCTTCTTAATATCTATCACTGACAGGGTGGATCAATCAAAACCTGAGAGCCACCAGCTCGAACAATTCCCAATGGATGCATAATGCCGCATTGTGGCACTAATTGTTTGGACAAGTCAACAGGTGGCGCTAATCACTGTGGACTAACTGTCCATCGTACACCACTGATGCAGGTGCCAGGGTATGGTGCATTGTGATACCTCATACTACAGGCTGTGACAGGTGCCATGTTACTGAGGACTGGGTCCTGGTGCACCACATTACCATGACCCTGTTCTCATGTGAATGTGACACCATCTTTCACAGCCGGTAATTCTATGCAACTATGGTCCCAGGAGATCTAATTAAATACAGTACTATCAGAAAAAGTCTGACAGAAAATTAATTAAAAAAAAAAATATATAGGTTTGGTTTGGTATGAAATGAGACCCCAATAATACTGGCAGCCCAGGGCAATCTTGCCCTGAGTGGTCATGTTCTTTTGAGGGAGGCCACAGGCAGAAGCTTCACTCTGGCCTCTAACAAAACATTTCATACTTTAAATCCACAAACAGAAGTTGACACAAACAGCCATTAATTAATTTATGTCTTTAGCCGCATCCTTCTGAACATATTCTGTATTTTCACTGATAAGTTTGGCCACCAAGTTTCAATCACAGGAGCTCAGGACATATTGGACGATAGATGCTCCAGCGTACAATGAGGCTGTAAGATTAAAGTGATACAATCTTCCATCAATTCACTAGATGTCACCCTATATCCATTTTGCTTTGTCCACTAATGTCACAGAAACAGGTTTATAAAGACGCAGTGAGATATTACTTGAGCAGTGGTGTGACACAGTCTATTGTACTGGCCCCTAATGCACTCGCTGATGTTGATCATGGACCTCACACGTATCTGCCCCGCTGAACTTAGCTGTTTTTACGATGGGGATGCAGCCAGGTGGATGTGTGTGTTCCCCATTTTTGACCTGTAAAAGGTGCCAAAGGTTGCTGGTTCAAGATCCGACCCTTCCGTGGTCAAAACATAAAGATTATGTCCAAAATTATGAAATTTTTAAAACCCTTAGAGTGCTTATCATGGCTATAGTCGTTTCCTCATTATCGTTAAACATATAATGGTTGAAAGATTCCAATTGCTCATGAAGATACCTTTCATTCAAATACCAGCAAGCCGAGTCTAAAGTAAAACATACTCTCAGCAACAGTTTTCCTCCCGACACTTTGCGCACATTGGGCGTGAAGTGTCCCGCGGAAAGCTGCTGACTCAGTCTTAAATCAGAGCTGTAAGGGTTAACTTCAGTTAAATGCCTGAAATGGAAAAACCATGAAAATTCATACACATGAAAATAATTGACAAGATGACTGTGTGAAGGGCCCGCCTTCAGCTGACCTTATCTTAACCCATAAATAGTCCCACTCTTGTCTAAGGGATAAGGGTTTTAGAGAGGAAGTAAAAATGTGAGTTTCCATTGCCATCCCCATTGACTTACATGGTATTCAATAGGAATGTATGCAGTATCTACCAGGCACCCAAATGGAAAAATTCATTAAAACTCACGGATCTGTAATGTCACCACATAGTGAACAAGATTATTCTTCCTACAAGCCAAAGTTCCACAAAGTTTCAGAACAATCTGGGTGATGGTTTTCTAGAAGTCAACAATTAGGAAAACACCAAAAAGTTCATAAAAAGTCGATAAACAAGAGGCCCATGGGCCTAATACTCTGCTGACTCCCATCACCAAAAAATCATTTTCTTAAATGTATTCAATCCATGACCTTGAAAATTTAATCAAGGTTAGCCATATTATGCAATATCAAACTTCCACATGATACACATTTGTGGTACATGTACATTTTGCATCATTTGCCTTATTCTTTATCATAATATTGGATCACATGTCATTTCCTTAAGTGCTTAATGACCTTGAAAAATATGTGGGATGCAGATCATTCACAAAATGACCCTTATATTCCAACTAGCCATTTGACCTTGACCTTCAACACGGATTACAAAATTGTTATGTTCCAAATGTGCGCCCTGCATCCAGCTTTCTATAGATAGTTTGTTCAGATGGGGTAATAACTTTTGAGTTGTTGAAGAAAAACAATAAAGTTGGACAAGCACCAAAGTAAATAATTATTGGGTCAACGTGACCCCAAAAGTAAGTCACCAAGTAGAATTATATGTACACTAAAGTCAAGTGCAACTTTGATCTGGAGGCTCAATTCTCTTTGCCATTGATGTGCAAACTCCACCCTGTCAATACAAAATCCCATCTGCCAACTTTATAGACTTGCTGACCTCACAAAAATAGGTCAAGGCTACTGATATTTCATCACATTCTAGCATTGGACATGGTCTATATATCCTAACAATTTGGCAAGTCTAATCCAATTACTTTTCTAGACATGGAATTTCATATCTTAAAACACATTTTGGCTCATGATTTCCATCAAATTATAGCTGGCGCCACTAGCATTCTTGTGGTCTGGGTCGTCTTATGGTAACTGTTGACCATTCTTGTGGTCTGGGCTGTCTTATGGTAACTGTTGACCATTCTTGTGGTCTAAGCCGTCTTATGGTAACTGTTGACCATTCTTGTGGTCTAAGCCGTCTTATGGTAACTGTTGACCATTCCTGTGGTCTGGGCAGTCTTATGGTAACTGTTGACCATTCTTGTGGTCTGTCCTGTCTTATGGTAACTGTTGACCATTCTTGTGGTCTGGGCTGTCTTATGGTAACTGTAGGTATTCTGGTACTTGAATGCCTTGAAATGTTCATTTACATGAAATATTAACAAGCAAGTAAGTAAGTAATGATTTTATTGACATGACTACAGAGGTCATGCAGTACTGACCTATATGTCATACACATGATACAGAGAATGAAGGTGCACACAGGCACCAATATAACTAAAACATACGATAGAACAAGACATACAATATACGGACAGATGTAGAAAGTTTGCATATTGCACCTTGTTTTTTGAATAAATAAAATGAATAAAGTTAAACAGTTTTAATGTTGTGTTATGTCAATTCAGAACACGTCACGTTTCATAGAAATTATTTACAGCTTTGTTCAAAATGTTTTTCTCCATTTTTCTCTAAAAATGCAATATACCCCAGTCCAAACTACAGCAGGATTTCATTGAGTTGCTTTCATTGTATTTTCAACATGATAAAACCACATACATGTAAAAAGCACTCATTGTTGTGGGTACAAAGAATACAGCTTCCACAGATCTGATTCAGTGGGACAAAATCACCTCCCATTACATAAGTGTAGCCTAGAAAATATGTCAGTCTAGGCCAGTAGGTAGGTGAAAACATGTCAGCCTCGGCCACGAGGTAGCCCAAAACATTTCAGTCTAGGCCAGAGGGTCAGTGAAAACATGTTACCCTAGGCTTACATGTAGGTTGCAGAGGGTGGGCGAAAACCTAGGCCCTTAGAAGTTTTGGGAGGGCAGCGAGTTTGTTATTGTGCATCTCCATTTCCAGTGCATACTCAGTCTGCTCACAGTCCACTCACAGCATACTTATCTGCTCACAGCCTACTCAGTCTACTCACAGCCTACTCAGTCTGCTCACAGTCTATTAAACAGCCAACTCAGTCAGCTCACAGCCTACTCATTCTGCTCAGTCTACTCACAGCATACTCAGTCTGTTCAGTCTACTCACAGCATACTCAGTTGACTCAACAGCCTACTCAGTCTACTCACAGCCTACTCAGTCTGCTCACAGTCTACTCAGTCTGCTCACAGCCTACTCACGGTCTACTCACAGTGCTGCGCCGGGAGCGCGCGCTCCCCCCCCCCAAAAAAAATAAATAAATAAATAAAAAATAAAATAAAACAAAAAAATTCTGGCGCCTCCAAAAATTGTTGGTCATCTCCGGTCACACGAGAAAGTATAGGGGGGTTACCCATAACATCTTTGGTCCGAGCTTTCCGAATCACCAAATTTCAAAGACACAGAGTCGATTAATCAACGTGGTGTCAAAGATCCTCAGGCTGACAGGCACAAAAACAACAACAAATACTGCAGCGCCCTCCGTCGGATGCAGGAAGACTGGTTCCCAACGAGAATGCATAAGCCAGAGCAGCGAATCGCAAGGAGCCAGGCTATTTTACTTCCCACCATGCATTGTAAAGAGGCCACTCTTCTTGAAAAGTCACCATTCTTATGCAGAAAGTGTAACATTTTATTATATATATTCCCCCTCTAGAAGGGGCCACCACTCTTACAAGGCCACTTTTAGGCTGCATTTTGGGTGCCTTGTAAGAGGGGAGCCACTGTATTTTATTGACAGAAAAAGCAGTTTATGTCCGTTTAAATGTGTTAAAACCCTGGAGCTTCGGGGGGCTCCGCCCCCTTAACCCCCCACCAGGGCTCTGCCCTGGACCCACCGGGGGCCTGGGCGGCCCCCGGACCCCCGGCCTTACTTGCTATGTTCAGCTCCCCCCCTTGACAAATCCTGAATCCGCACCTGACATATAGCATGTGTTTAAAGAAATCATGTTTACGAAACTGAAATAATTCTCAGAAATACAAAGAAATTGATAATTTAAATTTCAATTAAAAAAGGTTAACAAAATGTTAGAAGTTTATGGCAGTAACATGCGTAATTTTCTCTATATGTGTAATTAATAATTGTAGATTATTCAGATTATTTTTCACATCTAATTAACACAGTTTAGATACACGGCAACACGGCACGTTCTCCTGCAGATGTACAAGATATTAAATGATCTCCACTGTAAATATTGAGCAATAACACCAAAAATTATATAAATATAGCGGCATCTCTGTGAAAAAACAACACACAGAGATTTCATTCAGTATGGAGGAGATTGATTGATAATGCATAACAATGCACGTTTCCCGTTTTAACATAGATTGCACACAGTTTCCACTCTGTATTTCTTTCAACGATTAACCAGGAAAATTCTGAATGTTTTAAAAAACATCTGCCATCAAAATGTCACTAAATTTTGGTACTTATATAACATAACATAACAGAACCGTTGGTTTGAATGATCAACTCCATCAGGCATGTTTGTTGAGTTTGCACTGCACATGCTTGTCGACGTGCCAAGACTTGGCAAACTTATTTGCATGACCTGTGAGCCAATCAGCGCCATGAAGCAGCTTGAGAATCTCGGTACCTTCTATTCTCAGATTTTTAACTCAGAGATAGTAAATTTATGCAAGATGGCGATGTTTTTTTTTTGGGGGGGGGGGGCAGAAATAAAAAATTAAGTCAATAGGAAAGCAGTGTGATGATGTTAACGAGGTTCTGACAGTTCCATTGATTCCAAACGCCTGGAACCGGCAAGAGAATTGTCAGCAGTTAGAGGGTGCAAATTACTCAATTTTACTGCTGTTTTGCAGATTTTTATCTGCAAATGTACTGAAAACAATTGATTACATGTTTATTTTGAAGTCTGCATGAATAAAATTGTCACATTTATGCAACAAATTTTTTCTGCAGCAAAACTACACAGTTTGAGCGACCTGAAATGAACATACGATGCCTTTGTTTACATAAATAAACATCCGTGTGGATGCCCTGAAGATCGTGTTATCTGGGTGCATTATCAAAATCCTGTGTATTGTATTGTGAACACTGTATCACAATACATATTGTATCGTGAAAAAGTGTATCGTTATATCCTTAATGCCTGAGATCAGATAGTCCAGCAATATTCAACACCTGTGGCTGACCAGTGTCCACAGCAGGTGTCACCACAGATAGGTGTTTTAACCACTGTTTAGGCACAAGTAAACTGCTGCCTGTCCTCATAATGAGTAATAATCTAACACCAACTTTACAACAGTTTAGCAACATGGTTGTGTATTTAGCTATGCATGTGATATGAGGCACTGTTGATATAGACAACCCCCGCTTTCATCAGTCGACCTTTGTCCCCCCATCTCATTGTGCCATTTTCAGATCATCAAGTGATTGATTTCCGTGATGAAAGAAAATTTACCTGCTGAAACAATAAAAAAGTCATATTGATCAAATCAAAGTTACATAACACCAAATTACTCCAATTAAGTTGGTTTCCCATTGCCTGGAGTGCCCAAAACAATGGCGGTGATACAGTGAATTAAGTGATAACAATGATCAAAGTAATAGCATGGAGAGGTGGTCTGTGCATTCATGACTGTAACAAAAGACAACGGTGTTAACAGCCGCCATCTCTTACATCATGGCCGTCAGCAGCTGGCAGCATTCCCACAGCAATGCCTCGGACATTGTATCGATAGCGGCATTACCCTCTTAAATCTTGGACATGATCATTACATTCTTTCATGCGTGGAATGAATCATGGTCTAATGTACTCTGGACACACGCAAGCCGATACGCATTGTTTTCATGTTTGTAATAAAGCTGCTGGACCCCATACACAGGAAGTTTGCCTGAAGTTTGAAATCAAGGACTATGATCAACTTTTTTTTCAACTTGAATCAAATGATATTATTTCCTTCCATCACATTTTAAAAAAAGAAAATCTATGCAAGGCAAGAATATAAATAAATATATCGAAAATATACAGGGAGTGAGGTGAAAGTAAAGGTAAAGTTACAAGAAAAACACCCGACAACAGGACACTGACAGCAAGAAAGAAAACAAAAACAAAAACAAAAAACCAAACAATAAGGATAAATCAGTATTGTTGTTTTTTCTTTCTGTACCATTTTATACAAGTTTTTTTCTGGTAATTTTTATTACTGGATAATTTGTAATTGCATCTGCTTTATGGAATACATACAAGTCGTATGAAAACACGAAAACAAGATTCAAGATGACTTTATTCAGATCAGTGGTCCATATATATAACAAATATTTGTACATATTTGTGCAAACAATGAAATACTTACTGGATTTTATTTTATTTTATTTTATTTTATGGGGGTGGGGTGGGATTGGGGGCTTGTGGAAACAAAATTCATGGAGCATCAAGTCTGAAACTTTCAAGACAAAGACTGGTCTTTGCATGTAGCTTATTCTTCTTATGTACCTGTTTAGCAGGACACACTCTCCAACCTGTGGATCTGCCATGGGACCTGCTGTCTGCAATACCACCTAGTGACTAAAGTAGGAAATAATCACAAATTTCTCACCAAGAAAAGACTTCAAGGTCTCACTGCAGTCTGTGCTTACCACTCTCCCTGCGAAAGCTACATCAATATCATTCTGGAAGTTTTCAGTCTTCTTTGTCCTTAATTAAGAAATACCATGGAATTTCCCTATTAAGACTACCTAAGGGGCTGAAAATGTGGTCTTAATAGGGGAGTGGTCTTAATAGATGATACAATTTAATTAAGGATAAACAAAAAGGTCTGTAAATTGGTGGCCTTGACATAGAAATCGTCTCTTTATGGAGGTGGTCTTAATTAAAGATTCCACTGTATATGAAGGGTTTCCCTGTCTGATTCAAACATACAGCATTACAAAAATTCCAGAAATGATGACTTGGACGTTACCTGGCATTAAACCAACTTGATGTCCACAGCTGCCTGGAATGAGTCCAAATGGCAGTCAGTTTCCATGGTAACACAAACAAACACCCATATAAACATATCATAAACATGGAACCCCTGTTCAGAGGCTAGTTCATTTCTTTCATACACCCTGCTTTTACAAAGACCAGCATTTCTGCACTTTGAATGTTTTTTTTCTTTCCCTTTTTATTTACAATTCACAGAATATTTTATACAGAACTCTCCCATAATTAAAAGTATCAAACAAAATTTTCCCTGCAAATTTCTGTGGAGATATGGGGTAATAAACTTTCCACAATTTTGGTTACATACACAAAGAAAGAAAGCCATTCATTCAACCTTGAATGATGGCACAGGCAATGGCTACTTGACTCAAATGACTCCCAGTTCACTCTAATGTCAATTCTTTCCAGTAAATTGTTTCCACACATTTAGCACAACTTTGCATTTTGCGAAGTGTACATACATGTGCATGCACTGAAAAGTCTGCTTCACCTGACTTGCCAAGTTTATGGGGCACTTTCCTACATCAGTGACATCTGGTGGAGGAAAGTGAAAGTACAATTTACTGCACACATAATGCTGAGCCAGGCGGTGATCAAAGCACACATTACCCTTGGCTGCCACAGAGCTTTCATTCATCTGGCATTTTCTGGGTCTAACATTTAATGGTAGCCAAAACAGCACTTGTCAGGCAGTGCAAAAACCACTGACCAGCACTGCCACCATAGAGTAAAATCAGTTAACTGTTAAACAAAACCAACAATATCATTCTGGCATAAAACTAAACCTGACTGTTAAATAACTTTTACAAAATCATGACAATCTGTAAATGATCAGAGACTGCTAGAAGAGTTTGCAATGAGGATAGTTTCTATCCTGAGACACGTCCCTGATGAAAATCGGGTGAAGCTTCCATCAATCCTTATACTGCAACAACATTGCTCCCTTCGACACAACTCAGATGACCTGCAAATAAATGTTTTTCAAAAATTCTTTTAAAAAAATACTAAGATAATCACAGGGAACTGGATTGCAAGGGTGGGCTACTATCAACAAGTAGTTATTTGTGGGTGTCCACCGTCCAAACAGACAGCAATGGGCAGCAATCTTTTCTGCACATACTAGTATCATGACGCCGGGATCACCACATGACTTCCAAGTATCATGATCCGACCTCAAGTATCAGGATCTGACTTCAAGAATCAAGATCTGACTTCAAGGATCATGGGGCAATATCAAAATGTGGATGTAACTGGTACAAAATCCTGGTAACCACGGTCTTGTTCTAGAGTGACATTTCATCCAAAATTTCTTCTGGTCACTTGGTTGCAATATTGAACAGCAAGAACAAAAGGTTTCTGTATCCACCTGTAGAGGGCACTTCAGTCAGAGAGACAAGTTTTATGTTCCTGTCACCATCCATTGTAATTTAGAACTTGATAACTTGAAAAACCACTGCATGAACAAGCACAGATTTTTCACGGTTAATGTAGATATAGCTTAAAAGATTGTGAAAATTTTAGTTCATTAACATCAAAAGTAACCAGTGTAATCAAGTTGACTTTAACATTCTCCTTTACTGTGCTGTGTTACAATACCATAAACTGTAAATTGCTTTAATTTCACTATGCTCTTATTTTCACTCACTTCGCTGATGGCACAAAATCATGAAAATATAAGCACAGTGAAATTAAAACTACAGTGAAATGTCAATATGAAAACTGTGAAAATTTATACACATGAAAATAAAGCAATTTACAGCATGACAAACCATTAAAACTCCCCAGAACGACAGAGCCATAGAGACCACAGAGGCCATAGAGACCACCGAGGCCATCGAGACCACATGGACCGTAGAGCCCACATAGGCCATATGGACCATCGAGACCACATAGACCATAGAGACCACATGGACCATAGAGACCACATAGACCATAGAGACCACATGGACCATAGAGACCACATAGACCATAGAGACCACATAGACCATAGAGACCACATGGACCATAGAGACCACAGAGGCCATAGAGACCACAGAGACTCTTGGTAGCACAACACTCAGAATGGGAGTTTGCAGGAAATGGAGTACAAAGTGGCGGTGCTGTTAGTTTAATGTGTTTGTGGTTATCAACGTCTAAAATGTGGAAGACAAAAAAATGTAAGTCATTTTTTGGACCAAAAAATGGGAGATTTATTGGGAGACTTGGAGCCTCAGAGACTGCCTCCACACAACAGTCTACATGGCTTTTTCAGGAACATTCTTTGAAGACACATGTTCACATTTCTTTACATTTACCTACATTTTTGGAGCACATACAACAATAAAACTACCCGAGCTGTCACTTGTAGTCACCACTAGACCTGAGATGTAATCGTATTACTCATGCCTGATGTTCAGTTGTTTCGGATGAGTCTGTCTGCTGAGTATGACTGACAACGGCCGGTCATTGCATTTTTGTTCTGTACTTGAAGAATAACAAGAGAATTTTTTTTCAGTACTGCTCCTATAATAAGAGGGCTGTGTGAACAGCCTATCCTCAGCTGACCTTGACATTTAATCCATAGGGAGTCCCTCCTTGGTCTAGGGCTATGCAGACGTGCTGCTGTGAGTACCCTGTAGCCAAAACACACAAAAATTTGTATAAAAATAGAAAAAAGTCACAGCACCTGTTGAAGAAATTTATGTATCCAGGGTCCCCAGAAGTGTCCCTATGTAATTCCGATACAATAGGCTTGGCAGTTTTGGAGATTTTTTTTTTTTTAATTTAAAAAAAAGGGGAAAAAAATGGCATAAAAAAGCCATTAAGGAAGTCCAAAAATCACTGGAGCAGGACCCTTTGAACACACTTGGTGTAGACCCACCCAAAGTACATCCCCACCAAGTATGAAGTGAATTTGGTTGACAGTTTTGGAGAAGTAAAGAATGTGAATTTGCATTTCCATCCCCATTGACTTTGAGGGTAATAGATAGGAATGCATGCAATTACTGGCAGGTACACTGATTGAAAAATACTGTAAAAATCAGGGATCCAGAGTATCACCACCTAGTGAACACTTTACCTCGCCCACAAGCTACATTTCCACCAACTTTCAGAATAATCTGGGTCGAGTTTTTGTAAATGACGAACACTAGCAAAAACACAAAAATCATAAAAATACAGAAATCATAGTGTCACTTGTTCAACAAATTAAGGTTTGGGGGTCCCCAGGAGTGTCCCTTTGCACTTTTAGAAGAGTTTTAAAAGACATGCAGAACTTTACTATTGGTGCCAAATTTTCAGTTTCCGGGTTGAGTGTACATGTCTCAGCTTAAGCCACCACAACTATCAAGTGGAAATTAATAAATAAAAGAAGTTTAGAAGAAACAATATGAGTGTTCAGGTACACATAATAGACTATAATACCACCTGGGTGGTCTGAAATCACAGCTATGTATCATGTTTTTTAATTTCAATACATCTGCACATTACTTACATCTGTGTCCTTCAAGCAGGCAGTACGCAGTTACAATGTGTTGTCAAACTTTGACATTTACAGGAGCAATATGCAGTCACATGCTGCACCTTTACTATCTCTGTGTGCCAACACAGACATTTTGTTTCTTCTTTCCTTCCATCATTTCTTTCTTCCCTCCTTTCTACAGCTTATTAAGCACAGTGCTCTTTCTCTCTCTCTTCTTGCTTCAGCTGCTCTCAGAGACACCTGTTGCCAGCAATCTGAACTGCTGCATGGCCAAATAGCCCTTTCACAGAAATCCATTTTCTGATGTACAATAATTTAATATTTTAAAAATTATGCAAGTTAGAGGCAATTGGAGTTTTAATGAAAATGTTCCTTATCTTCAAAACTAACCACTCTAGCTAGAGGTGTCATTCCCAGTTCAATATATGGGTTGTGTCATGAGCAACTCCTGGGGCATGCAAACAACATTTGAGGAATTTTAATTTACGTTAAATTCACTGAATACCTTGCAGACTCTTCTTCTACTCATCCCCCACTTCTAACAAACATGTTCATCAAGCATGCAACCTTTTTTATGCATAACAAATGAGCTTGCACAGTCAGAAGAGGCTTCCTACTGTCCATGGTAAAATTGACTACCTGCTTTGAAAGGCTAAGGCCTCAGAGCAATTAAATGAGAAAAAAACTCCCAACAACTGTGTGGTAGTAACTCAGGTTCTCTACAAAATATAGAGCATCACATAGTTTTCATGTTGAGAAGATCTCTGAGGCCCAAACGACAGAGTGGCCCCCATCACAAAGCTGCAGTGCTATATTTATACGTGTAGCAGGAAGAGAATTGTGCAGGGCTCTATGAGTCAGCACTTGATCCCACCACAGCACTGGGTCTGTGGGTCTAAGACACCTGTAATGTGATAACCCCCATCATAACATAGAGATGTGGGCCATTTAGCTTGAACACTCAAGCATTAGTCTTCCAGTCCACAATGACTGTTTTACAACTTTATGGGATTCATACTCACAGAACTGGAGTGTAGAGCATGCAGGCAATAAGGTGGATCAGTGTCTCCCAGTGTTGCCAACCCTCCCGAATCATTCGGGAGTCTCCCGAAAATTCAGGCATGTGCTGTCTGCCCTCCTGACTCCCAAATTACCCCAAGAACCTCATGAAAATTACCACAAGTCATTCTAAAAAAATAACACGATAAATTTTCACAAATCTGCTTTTCACAGCGATATTTTTAAGGCAGCTGCTGTGCGTTTCGTGGCACATTTAGCACTCAAGCCACCACTCAAACTTGAATCCAAGTGCCCTCAAATACCACGAAAATGCATATTTTGATGTCTATTTTCGAAAACTTTCTTCGGGGGACCATGTCCCCGGACACCCTTAGCACGGCTCTGTGGCTTATAGTGCTCGCCATTTCATAATCTCCC
Organism: Hermodice carunculata; assembly: GCA_964020975.1. Classification (NCBI taxonomy): domain Eukaryota; kingdom Metazoa; phylum Annelida; class Polychaeta; order Eunicida; family Amphinomidae; genus Hermodice; species Hermodice carunculata. Next base: position 101,630,141 of record OZ026615.1, on the reverse strand, counting down.
CAAAGTATACCTTCACTAGGCTGGCAACACGGTTCATCACAGTGACTTGCTCAAGCACAGAGTGGTCGACTTTTTATGTTTCTTTTCCTTCTTGTAACCTGGGAAATGGAACCTGTTCTTCACAGGTATCTGAATAGTTCTTGTATTTGTGGTTTTATTCTTTTTCGCCATGTGATAAAGGAACAAAGGCAGTTATGTTTCACATGTAGTTCGTTCCCCTAGGATTATAATATGCATACATTGTATATGGATGCCCAGATAGTGGGGTTTTTTTTCCCTACATATATATTATCATCTATACTTAGAAGGGCTGACCCTCTCTGAATGGGCCCCTCCCTACAGTGGGCATTTCCATCTACATTCCCGGGGAGGGAGGGAGGGAACCTCTACTGACTGCTTTCACTAGTAGTTACCCTTAGAATTGTGTGTATCTGATTGTAACTCTTGATGATATTCAAGTTTCAAAATACGAAATGCTTCTAACATTTTAACAGCTACAGGGTCCTACCCTTCCTCAGCTGCAACACATACTGCATATGATTATATCTGTACCAGTGGCTGTTGAAATTACACTTCTCTCTGTTATAAGTTTCAAGATATTTAAGATTTGAAGTTTGAAATACTGCCAGTATTCAATGAAGTCAATGTATCATTAATGGTGGTATCTTAATTGCCCTCTGGGCATGCACACTAATTTGGTTACACAGCTTTTAAAAAAATATCACAGATACAGGTGTCAATCCAACTTCATTTTTCAGGTTCAAGCCACAGGTGAATCCATTGAAATGAAAGTAAAAGATGTAAAATTTGAATTCACGTTTATTAGGCACGCTTCCCAAATTTCAATGCTAAATATCTTCCAATGTATTGTAGCTCGAGATAGATCGTTGATGGGTTACTGCCATAGGTTCATCCAATGAAATGAAAATGAAAACTGTACAATTTGAAATTACACAGCTAATTGGGCACACTCAATAGACTCTAATGTTCACAACTTTAAATCTATTACAAATGAAGGGGGAATTTCAATTAAAACAAGAGGGCTGTATGAACAGCCCATGCTCAGCTGACCTACAGATTCATCACACTTGTGACTCTGTGAACTTGGGATAGGATCAAGGTCACCCATGTTCTGAGTAAGTCTGACATTTATGGAAGAACACTAACATGTGGAACATCAAGGTCCCAGTTCAAGTAGTTCTCAAGTTATACTGAAGAGTGAAAGTCATGTATGTTGCACTGTGATCCCACAAATGAGGTCAAAGGTCACTCACGTACTGTCTAAGCGTGATCTTCATAGTGAAACATTAACATGTGCAATATCAAGGTCCTAACTCAAACAAATGAACAGTAAATTCATGTCAGTTGTCCTGTGACCTTGGGAATGAGGTCAAGGTCTAAAAATCACTGGAGCATGACCATTTGCACAAAATAGGTAGACACTTATCAAAGTACATCCCTACCGAGTTTGAAAAAAGTGGGGAAAAATATTTAAGTTATAATCATTACAAGAAATTCCCATGTTGAATTTTCCTATTAAAACTTTTTTAAAGATTTTTACCACAAAAAAAAAAAAAACCATTCATAAAAAAAATCCAAAAATCACTGGAGCATGACCATTCAAACAAACTTGGTATAGACCTACCCAAGATACATTGCCACCATGTTTTTAAGTCAATCTGACTGACAATTTCTTCAGAAAAGTCCAAAATGTGATTTAGCATTAGAATGCCCATTGATTTGCATAGTAATCAATAGAAAAGATGCCTTTACCAATAAGTACCCAAATTTGAAGAATCATTAGAAATCAAGAATCCACAGCAGTGCCAGCTAGTGAACACCTTTGTTTGACCCTTTGACAAGAAACATATCCACCAAGTTTAAGCTTAATCTGAGTAACGGTTCTCGAGAAGATGAAAATAGCAATAACACACAAAAAATCATAAAAAATTAGAAAAAACTGCAGCCACCTGGTGAACAAACTAAGAACTATGAGTCCCTAGGAGTGTTCCTGTGTAATATCAAAGCAATTGGGTAAGCAGTTTCAGAGAAGACTTTTTAAGATTTGCGCCAAAAAAGAACCAAACAAAAAATCATAAAAAAATCAAATATCACTGGAGCATGACCATTTACAACTTGGTAGAGAGCCACCCAAGGTACACTGCCACCAAGTTTGAAGTCAATCTGGTTGACAGTTTCGGAGAAGTCGAAAATGTGAATAAGCATTAAAATGCCCATTGACTCACATAGTAATCAATAGGAAAGGTGCATTTACCCATAAGTAACCGAATTGAAAAAAATGGTTAAAAATCAGGAATCCATAGCACTGTCACCTAATACATAATTTTGTTTGACCCTTTCACAAGGAACATATCCACCAAGTTTCAGCTTAATCTGATTGACGGTTCTGGAGACGTTGAAAATAGCAAAAACACAAAAATTATAAAAAATAACAAGAGGGCTATGTGAACAGCCCATGCTCAGCTGATCTTGACATTCATCACACTTACAGCTCTATGAACTTGGGAAAGGATCAAGGTTACCCATGTTCTGAGTAAGTCTGACCTTTACACAAGAACATTAACATGTGCAACATCAAGGTTCAAGTAGTTCTCAAGTTATAATGAAGAGTAAAATTCATGTATGTTGCACTGTGACCCCAGAAACGAGGTCAAGGTCATTCATGTACTGTCTAAGCATGACCTTCATACAGAAACATTAACATGTGCAGCATTATGGTACTAACTCAAAACAGAATTCAAGTTATCAAGTAAACAGTAAATTTCATGTCAGTTATCCTGTGAATTAGCATTAGAATGATCACTGACTTACATAGTAATCAATAGCAAAGATGCATTGACCGATAATACCGTATGGAAAATCCTTACAAATCAGGAATCCAAAGCAGTGCCACCTAGTAAACAACTTTCTTTGACCCTTCCACAAGAACATATCCATCACATTTCAGCTTAATCTGAGTGATGGTTCTGAGAACAAGTGAAAAATAGCAAAACCATACAAATATTTTTCAAAAATAAGAAAAATTGCAGCGCCATCTGGTGAACAAATTGGGAACAAGGTGTCCCTGGGAGTGTCTATGTACGATATCAAAGCAATTGGGTGAGCAGTTTCAGAGGAGAGGAGTTTTTAAGAAAAAGAACAAAAAAATTCATTAAAAAATCCAAAAATCAATAGAGCCTGACCATTTGAAGAAACTTGGTAGAGATCCACCAAATGCTCATCCCCACCAAGTTTGAAGTAAATCTGGCCAAAATAATTCAAGTTATAACCATTACAAGAAGTTCCCATGTTAAAATTTCCTATTAAAACTTTTATAAAGATTTTTGAAAAAGAATCATAAAAAAATCCAAAATTCATTGGAACATGACCATTAGAACAAACTTCGTAGACACCCACCCAAGGTATATCCCCATCAAGTTTGAAGTAAATCTGGATGACGGTTTTGGAGGAGCAGTCGAAAATGTAAATTTACATTACAATGCCCATTGACTTACATGGTAATCAATAGGAAAGGTGCATTTACCGAAAAGGAGCCAAATTGAAAAAATCGTTAAACATCAAGAATCCGCAGCATTCCCACATAGTGAACGACATTGTTTCACCCTTCCACAAGGAACATATCCACCACTTATAAGCTTAATCTGAGTGACGGTTCTGGCGAAGAAGTCGAGACCAGCAATAAAACAAAAACAAAAACAAAAAAAAAACATACAAAATTAGAAAAAATTTGCAGCACCCCCTGGTGAACAAATTAAGAACTAGGAGTCCCTAGGTGTCTTCTTGTGTGATATCAAAGCAATTGGGTATGCGGTTTCGGAGAAGAAGATTTTTTAACATATGTCCAAAAAAGGAACAAAAAAATTCATTAAAAATCCAAATATTACTGGAGCATGACCATTTGAACAAACCTCGTAGAAACCCACCCAAGGTACATTGCCACCAAGTTTGAAGTTAATCTGGATGACGGTTTTTTTGGAGAAGTCGAAAATGTGAATTAGCATTAGAATGTCTATCGACTTCCATAGTAATCAATAGGAAAGCTGCATTGACCGACAAGTACCCGAATTGAAAAAATCGTTAAAAATCAGGAATCCGCAGCTTTCCCACATGGTGAACAACTTTGTTTGACCCTTCTACAAGGAACATATCCACCATGTTTCAGCTTAATCTGAATGACGGTTCCGGAGAAGAAGTCGAAAATAGCTATAACACACTAAAATTCAGAAAAAATTGCAGCGCCACTTGGTGAACAAATTAGGAACTAGGAGTCCCAGGGAGTGTTCCTGTGTGATATCAAAGCAATTGGGTGAGCAGTTTCGGAGAAGAAGATTTTTTAAGATTTGCCAAAAAAAGAACAAAAATATTCATTAAAAATCCAAAAATCACTGGACCGTGACAGGGAAGAAGTCGAAAATGTGAATTAAGAACGGACAAAGGACGGACAGACGACAGACAGACAGACGACAGACTGACAGACGACAGACGGACGATGGATGCTTCACCCTCCTAAAAAAATTGGAAAAAAATTGCAGCGCCACCTGATGAACAAATCAGAACTAGGAGTTCCTAAGAATGTTCCTGTGTCATTTCAAAGCAATTGGGTGAGCGGTTTTGGAGAAGTTTTTTTAAGATTTGCCCTAAAACAGAACAAAAAAAAATCGTTAAAAAAACACAAAATCATTCGAGCGTGACCATTTGAACAAACTTGGTAGAGACCAAGTTAAAGGAAACGGTATGATAAGGTAAGGTGAAAATACAATAAACTAAAAATTAAATTTATGAAGAAAAAAACAAATGAATGAATGAATGAATGAATGAATAAATAAATAAATAAATTTCAGAAGGCCAGGTAGATAGTTTCAAAGACTAGCCTGCATAAAACAGTGATACTTGTCATATAATACCAGCCTTATGGCCAGACAAATGTGTCACATAACTACTAGTCAACTATCATGAAATGAGAGTCCTGTGTTTTCAAATGGCAGTCTTAAAAATCAGTGTGGTCTCTCACCAGAGGCGTCTTTAGAGCAGATTCCATGGTATTGCATGGTACTTGAAACAAACATTGCTAAATACCTAATGAAGTAGGATCTGATACACATAGACCTGTATCAAGAGGCTCATCTGCCATAAAAGTTTCAGAAGCCTAGGAGTAATAATGTCAGACATGTGGCCGACACTGTTACCACCCAGCCTCTATGTGGGGAAAGGTCAGTGAAGGCACTTGAGCTCTCATGCAGTGGGCACTGCTTCCATGCAGTATCTGAGTCACTGACATGGCAAGGAAACCTGTAAAGTGGGAAAACTTGCATGCTATGAGTACATCATGTACACAAAGACACACCAGACATACAGTGGTCCCCCTCTTATCAGGCCCCTCTCACCAGAGGCCACCCGTTTTGAAAGGCCAGCATTCTTGTACATAATGTATGTTATTTCCACTATATTCTATCCTTCAAGAGAAGCCACCCCTCTTATAAGGCCACTTGTTGGCTGCATTTGGGGTGGCCTTATAAGAGGGGGACCACTGTACATGTAAGGACGGGTGGAGAGTATCAAAGACCCAACATTGTGGAGAGATTTCACTATATGCAGTTAACTTCCTTCATCTGATGTCAGCAGACTGGATTACATGATGCCACATGGCAAGAGCAGGACACAATCTTTCCACAGTTGACTTGAACATGCTAACTGACAAATCCCCAACCTTTGACATGCCACAGCTTCACTAAACGTTAATATATCCTCACCACTTTCTCAAATCTACATGTACTTGAGCTAAACAACGCTCTGACAAACTTTCAAAGAATTCTGTGCATATTTTTTGGACAAGAAGTCTAAAAATAGCCTTAGCACACAAAACTTCATTAAAAAGTAGTAAAAAAACAGTAGTGCCACTTGGTGGCCAAAATGAGAACCGAGTCAACCCTGGAGACTCTGTAGGCAATGTCAGAGTTATTGGACGGGTAGTTCTTTAGGAAATGAACTTTTCATCCCCCCCCCCCCCTCAAAATTTTTTTTGAAAAATTAAAAAATCATCAAAAACAAGGAAAATACTGGACCCTCATCTCCTTCACAAACTTGGTAGAGGTCAACCTGGAGAACCTCCATGAGTAAAATCGAAACAGTCCATGCAACAATTTTTGAGAAGTTGAAAATGTAAAAAGTTAACACACGAACAGGCAAATTGACACAGACAGATCGCATAAGCTCTGCAGACTGACAAGTCAGCAGAGCTAAAAAACTGCACCATATGATATTAATGAGACACAGCAAACTCTGCAGTTCTGTGGTAACTGTTGCCATTGCCCCTAGAGGGTGCTGTTCTGCAATAAATACTTTATTCATGTACAAGTAAGTTTTCCACAATACTTATCAGTTCACTATACAACTGAACAAATGTGAAAGTTCACAAAGTAAAATGTCTGGAACATGTCACGTGTACTAAGTTCATCTCAGTGATGCTAAAATGTAAAACTTGTACCTATACCACAAATTTTAGTACAGCAGTAGTCAAAAGTAAATACTACAGTAAATGTGTCACAGTATAGTACAGTAATGGACAAAAGTAAAACTCTGGTACACTTCAACGCAGGTCATTGATTAAAAAATCTGGTGCATATTCTAGTGATACGCACCACAGTAGGACAAAAGTACCTCCCTCGGTGCATGTTTAACTGGAATTGGTTGAGTAATGGACAAAAGTAAAAATTCCACCACATATACCTCTGAGCTTAGTTCAATACTGCACAACAGTGGCAGCTCCCCCACAAGCACTGCCCAGGTTGTCAGTTAATCATGAGTTTGCCACAGTTTGCACATAGCTTTGAGCTAAATTGGAAGCATGGAAGGACTGAAGGTACCAGGCACTTCCATGAACTCAAGACAAATTCCACCATAATACTTGCTGCCAACATATACTTGCTGCCACCATATACATGTACTTGCTGCCACCATAATACTTGCTGCCACCATATACTTGCTGCCACCATAATACTTGCTGCCACCATAATACTTGCTGCCACCATAATATTTGCTGCCACCATAATACTTGCTGCCACCATAATATTTGCTGCCACCGTATACTTGCCGCCAACGTATACTTGCCGCCACCATATACTTGCTGCCACCATAATACTTGCTGCAATGGCCTTATTTTCATTTTATCTGAACTAATGTATTTCTACAAAGATGATATGACCTTCATTCAATCACACCACAATAAAGACCGTCAGAACAATGACCTGGTTAAGCTACACTGCAGCAGCGGCATGCCTGCCATATAGCAACAAGTAAAATATATGCAAACTACACTACCTAACTGATCTCTATACAGGATCCCATAAGCACAGGTATCACATATACACAGTAACAGACCTGCACAAAAACTTGATGCAGCAAAGATTAAATAGACCAGGAATCTGCAGCAATACAATGTGGTTCACATTCACTGAGGACAACTTCAGCATTAACTGTTTATACATGCAAATTAAGTCATTTTGATCAATTAAGTAGGGGTGAGCCAGTCACTTTGTCGTCGTCGTTGTCGTCGTCGTCCTCTTCGTCATCCTCGTCATCATCATCTTTGTAAAATGATATTTAGCCTTTTTAACCAGTATCAGCCTTGGAATGACGTATGCAATTCTCATCTTCATTCTTGACACAAATATAAACTTTGCAGTATAAACAGATACTGTGCTGGTATCAGTATCAATGTGTGAGATACTGGCAACTATATGTATCTGTATCTGTATCACAGCAAGGCAATGTTTACAGCAATTCACCTGCATATTATCCAAGGAGACCTTAATAGTTTTTCATTGGTTCATGATAAATCTTTTTATTTTATTTTTGATTGTGTCTTTGGATTGGACACATAATGATAAATTGAACCCCAGTTGCTGGCCGGGTCAGTCCGTCTTTGCGTACCTGTGTAATCCGACAAACACAGGTGCACCCTCTGTTTTTAAGGAGAGAAAAAAAAAGTGGTATTTTCTCATCTTCACTTACAAATTCCAGGCATCAACTACAAACTTATCCGCACTTGTAAACTATGTCTAAATGAGATACATTCATTACATATTTGTGGGTCCCCATGATCTTTTCTTAAGTATTGAATGTGGTTTCCATGGCAACAGGGTGGGGGCACAAACAGCCCAGCTAGTCTCTGTCAGTCTCAATTAAGCCTTTAGATTAATTTCAAGTGCTGGGATGGTACAAAACTCTCAAGCCATACTTTTACCAACTTGACAAGTTAACTTTTCTGCTGGGATTGTCAATTATGGCGTGTCAGTGGAACTAATTGTGTAAACACGAGGCAATAAATCATGCAGAAACATTACAAATTGGTGTAAGTTTGTGGACCTCCTGGGGTCAGTGGAATGGAGACAGCAAGAGGTGAAAGGTGGAATCTCTCTTCTGGTCTGATAACAGTAATCCTATTGCCTCGTAAATTGGGCCGGGTGCTTCTATTATGTACGTGCTGATATAAGGTGCTAAGTTTCTGTTTGATCTGATCATTCCTGCTCTTGTCCAGAACTTATAAGTCATACATACAACATCGTATTATGTCAGCACTGAGAGATGGTCACATCATTGACGCATCAGACTGCACATAAAGCAATGATGAGGGACAGTTATCTTGACATTCTACAGACAGTCTTTATGCTTCTTTCCATTTCTACCTGTAAATGATCCTACCATTTTTAATTCATGACAGATCACTTTGCACACAGCTCCACGATGTCTGCCAACTGGTTTGTAGATTTTGACAAACTGACAGGGCACACATAAGGCTCCGTAATCAGCGTAATCAACGTAATCGCTTCACGGTGTTCACACCTCTACACCCTAACTCTTTCAATGCCACATTCTGGACTGAGTCAACAGTTTTCCTTGATGCACTTTGGGCACATTGCACCCAAAGCGTACCAGCTGTTGACCTGAACTTTTATATTCTCTCTCTAACTTCAGGCATACAGTATGCTAGTACTTGAATGAGATCTCATTTTACACGGAACATGAATCTAGCATCTTTATCATAATTCAGAGCAGTTACTTTTAAGGAGTTTGACTTAAGTCACACTTGGCACTGTAAGGGTTAACCCAAAAGAAGTGACTGCATGTTAGATACACTGTACACTGTAACATGTAACCAGGAGGATACACTGTACACTGTAACATCAAACCAGGAGGATACACTGTACACTGTAACATCAAACCAGGAGGATACACTGTACACTGTAACATCAAACCAGGAGGATACACTGTACACTGTAACATCAAACCAGGAGGATACACTATACCATGAAACCAGGAGAAGGATACACTGTACCATCAAACCAGGACACACTGTACCATCAAACGAGTAACATACATTGCACAATGAACCATCAAAGCCGGAGGCTACACTGTACACTGTACTATCAAACTAGGAAGATACACTGTACACTGTACCATCAAATCAGGAAGATACACTGTAGACTGTACTATCAAACCTGGATACACTGTACACTGTACCACCAAACCAGGAAGATACACTGTACACTGTATCATCAAACCAGAAGGATACACTGTACATTGTACCATCAAACCATGATGATACACTGTGTGCAGTACCATCAAACCAGGAGGATACACTTTACCATCAAACCAGGAGGTGCACAAAGAATGTCAAGTTCTTACCTGCATCTACCACAATGCTTTATAAAGATTGGAAACTTTTAAAAATGAATACAAATGAAAAAGCTACTTTTCTTCTTGAAACAAGGCCAGTAAAACAAGAACTTAACTTCATTGTCACAATTTATGCCAATGCTTAGATGGAATACACTTGTCCATTTGGTGTACATAATTCATGTGATTAATTATTTTCATAATTCATAACATAGCCTAGTTGTCTAATCTTAATCTATGATCCTTTTGGGTCATTATAAAATATCAACAGAGATGTCCTTTACGTAATTAATCAATCATTTCTTATCCACAATAGACTTACACCTGCAATGTGTCAAGCATTTACATGCTCACATTAAGTAAGGGTAGCGCTCTCTCTCTCCCTCTCTGTCTCTCTGTTTGTCTGTCTGTCTGTCTGTCTGTCTCTCCCTCCCTCCATATTTTATTATTATTTTTTGTCTGCATGAATCCTAGAATGATAAAACTTTAGTCAAAATTAACAATTCCAAGAAAAAACCCAACAGGTACTTCCCTAGTAGTGTTTATGGGCCTACTGTCCAACATTCCAGAGATATAAGCTAACATGTAGTCTTGCTGCTACCCCAACAGTGAAAGCAACTGGCCAGGCAGTTCTGGGTTTTTGAGATTTTACACAAACACACACACACAAAATAGATAGATAGATAGATAGATAGATAGATAGATAGATAGATAGATAGATAGATAGATAGATAGATAGATAGATAGAAACAAACAAAATCTAACAAGAGGACTCTGACAGTCCTGTGCTCAGCTGACCCTACATGCACAGACTGATGGGTGACCTTCATCCTATTCCAAGTTCACAGAACTTGGGAAAGGATCAAGGTCACCCATGTACTGAGTAAGTCTTACCTCTAAGTAAGAACACTAACATGTGCAACATCAAGGTCCCGCATAAAAAAATCCAAAAATCACGTGCACAAAACAAGTAGACACTTATTAAAGGTGCATTCCAACCATGTTTGACACAAATCTGGCCAAAATTATGTAAGTTATAAATATAACAAGAAATCCCCTTGTTTAACCTTCTTATTAAAACCTTTTTAAAGATTTTCAGAAAAAAAATCATAGAAAAATCCAAAAATCACTGGAACATGGCCATTTGAACAAACTGGGCAGAGACCCACCCAATGAACATTGCCAGCAGGTTTGAAGTCAATCTGACTGACAGTTTCTTTGGAGAAGTCCAAAATGTGAAATAGCATTAGAATGCCCACTGCCTTACATAGTAATCAACAGGAAATGTGCACGTGACCTTTTCACAAAGAAAGTATCAACCAAGTTTCAGCTTAATCTGAGTGACCATTAATACTGGAGAGGTCAAAAATAG
>OZ026615.1:101528873-101618873 GCA_964020975.1 Hermodice carunculata | reverse complement strand
CAAAAACACACCAAAAAATCGTTTAAAAATAGAAAACTGCAACACCACCAGGCAAACAAATTAAGAACTGGGAGTCCCTAAGAGTGTCCCAGTGTGATATCAAAGCAACTGGGTGGGCGGTTTCAGAGACGATTTTTTAAGATTTGTCCATGAAAAGAACCCCAAAAACCATAAAAAATCCAAAGGAGCATGAACCACTTGAATCTGGCTGGTGGTTTTGGGGAAGAAGTACAAAATATTAATTGTGGACTGATTATGGACGACGAATGGATGGACAACTGACCATTCTAAAAGCTCAGCTGACTGACAAGTCAGCTGAGGTAAAGAACCTAAAAAAAAAAAAAAAAAAAAAAAAAAAAAAAAAAAAAAAAACTGCTTGTTATCAAATCAGTCTGTGTGCCCAAGCAAATTTTAAAAGATTGCCTGTTCAGCATTTACTTGACTCCTGCAATAACAATTTTTTCATGAGGCTATGTCAAATCACCTATAAATTAAAGTTGGAAGAGCACCTCAATCTATTACACTTTTGAAGCTATTTAAGATTTAAATTTTGTGTATTTGCCTAATTTCCATAAATCAAACTGCTACAACTTTGATTCATGGTTCACTGGATGCAGTTACATTTGCATCAAGTTTCAGAACAATCTGAGTGATGGTTTTGGAGAAGAAATAACACCACCCACCCACCCACCCACCCACCCACCCACACACACACACACACACACACACACAAAAATCATAATAAAAGAATAGGAAAAGATAACAGTGCCACCTATTGGACAAACTAAGGTTTGAGGATTGCCAGAAGAATACTCATGCAATTTCAAAGCAATTGGCCATGTATTTTGGAGAAGCAGATTTTTTTTATATGATTTTGCCAAAAAAGGATGCAAAAAACAATAGGTAATAATGATAAAAATAGAATAAAATGATGTATCATAAAATAAAATAAAATCAATAATTAAACAAGGGCTGTGTGAACAGCCTATGCTCAGCTGATCTTGACATTCATCACACTTGCAGATCTATGAACTTGGGAAAGGATCAAGGTCACCCATGTTCTGAGTAAGTCTGACCATTATAAAAGAACACTAACATGTGCAACATCAAGGTTCAAGTATTTCTCAAGTTATAATGAAGAGTAAAATTCATGTGTGTTGCACTGTGACCCCAGAAATGAGGTCAAAGTCATTCATGTACTGTCTGAGCATGACCTTCATACAAAAACATTAACATGTGCAACATCACAGTACTAACTCAAAACAGATCTCAAGTTATCCAGTAAACAGTAAATTTTGTGTCAGTTGTCCTGTGAATTAGCACTAGAATACCCATTGACTTCCATAGTAATCAATAAGAAAGCTGCATTGATCGATAAGTACCCGAGTTGAAAATACTTAAAAATCAGGAATCTAAAGCAGTGCCACCTAGTAAACAACTTTGTTTGACCCTTCCACAAGAACATATCCATCACATTTCACTTTAATCTGAGTGACAAATCTGAAAACAAGTGAAAAATAAAAAAACCATATAAAAAATTCATAACAAAAAAAAAAAAAAAAATAGAAAAAATTGCAGTGCCACCTGGTGAACAAATTGGGAACTATGTGTCCCTGGGAGTGTCTATGAACGATATCAAAACAACTGGGTGAGCAGTTTCACAGGTGAAGAGTTTTTAAGGTTTGCCCCCCAAAAACGAAAAAAAATCATAAAAATTCCAAAAATCAATAGAGCATGACCATTTGAACAAACTTGGTAGAGATCCACCCAAGGCACATCCCCATCTAGTTTGAAGTAAATCTGGCCAAAATTATTTAAGTTATAACCATTACAAGAAATTCCCATGTTAAAACTTTTGTAAAGATTTTTGGAAAAAAAAAATCATAAAAAAACCAAAATTCATTGGAACATGACCATTGGAACAAACTTGGTAGACACCCACCCAAGGTACATCCCCACCAAGTTTGAAGTTAATCTGCATGACGGTTTTGGAGAAGTTGAAAATGTGAATTAGCATTAGAATGCTCATTGACTTCCATAGTAATCAATAGGAAAGCTGCATTGACCGATAAGTACCCGAATGGAAAAAATCGTTAAAAATCAGGAATCTGCAGCATTCTCACATAGTGAACAACTTTGTTTGACCCTTCTACGAGGAACATATCCACCATGTTTCAGCTTAATCTGAGTGACAGTTCTGGAGAAGAAGTCGAAAATAGCTATAACACACAAAAATTCATAAAAAAATAGAAAAAAATTGCAGCGCCACCTGGTCAACAAATTAAGAACTACGTGTCCCAGGGAGTGTTTCTGTGTGATATCAAAGTAATTGGGTGAGCGGTTTCAGAGAAGAAGATTTTTTAAGATTTGCCCAAAAAAGAACAAAAAAATTCATTAAAAATCCAAAAATCAATGGACCGTGACCATTTGAACAAACTTGGTAGAGACCCACCCAAGGCACATCCCCACCCAGTTTGAAGTGGATCTGGCTGACGGTTTCGGAGAAGAAGTCGAAAATGTAAATTGTTGACGGACGACGGACAGACGGACGGACGACGGACGGAGGACCATTAGATAAGCTCAGCTGACTGACAAGTCAGCTGAGCTAAAAATCACTGAAGCAAGACCACTTGAACAAACTTGGTACAGACTCACCCACAATAAATTCCCAGCGCATTTGAAGTGGATCTGATTGATGAAGCCTAAAATGTAAATTGTGGATGACAGACAGACAGAGAGATGATGGATGAAGACCACTGATCACATAAGCTCAGTTGACTGACAGGTCAGCTGGGCTTACAAATGTGGCTGATAATTAAACTGGCAGATTTTTACAAAGCCTTTTTTGGATAAAACTTGGTTTTAAGCCTGCATTAAGTAGCATGAAAATATTGAAACATGAACATGAATGTGGAAAAAGTGATTTTAAGATTCAAGATTCAATCATTTGTTTGACCAGAGGTGGGTAATACAGTTTGACCATTTTATACAAAGGAATGAAGATGTTTAAAATTATGCAAATTTGGGGCATACATCTTCAAAAGTATAGATAAAGATGCCATTCCAACTTGTACTAAGGGGTTATTGATCAGAGCGCATCTAATGAATTTAAAACAAAAGTTGCAGCCATTTAAATTATGCTAATTAGCAGCATTGGAAATTTCAAAACTTAAATATCTTCAAAACTATCATAGATAGCCATGTCATTTTAACTTCTACTAGGGAGTTATTGACCACTGCACATGTAATGAATCTACAGGAAAAGTTGTAGCCATTTAAATTGTGCTAATTAGCAACATTTGAAATTTTAAAGTCTGAATATCTTCAAAACTATTATAGATAGAGGTGTCATTTCAACTTCTACTAGGGGGTTGTTGGCCATTGCTCACCTAATGAACTGAAAATAACAATTCTAGCAATTTGAATTTTGCTAAATAGAATCATTAGAAATTTTAAATCTTGACTAATTTCAAAGCTATAACAGATAGAGATGTCATTCCAACTTCCACCTCTGTGTTATGGAACAGCTGTACATTGCCATACCAATATGCTTTGAAGACACACACACACTGATTTGCTATGCAGCAAATCATCTTTCCTAGTTTTCACTGTAATCTGTTAGACAATATTTCCCTTGTAATTTCTTAGACGATGTTTTCACTGCAATCCGTTAGACGATGTTTTCACTCATTTGCTGTCATGATTATTTGCCATCATCAAATAAAGTCAATTTACACTCTCAGCATCTTTGACTCCTTTGTTTTTATTTAATACCCAAACCTTAAAGTCAAACAATGCTGCAGCAGATGAGATCGTACCTCGGCTTTGAGCCCAGTTGTGCTCAAAGGGTTTATTCTTCAGCTATTAATTAAAACTTGCCAGCAACAGCAAAAACTAATAGGGACTGACATCAGCCAATCAGCAGAGACTGACATCAGCCAATCAGCAGAGGCCGACATAAGCCAATCCGCAGGCTCTAATCCTGTGATCCAAAGACACAATACCAAACCACTCGCTCAATTCACTAATGCTAGAACACTTTAATTCCGTGTTCAGGTGCCACAAATTAAATTAGCAATCTTGTGTTGACACTTTTGTGAAACATTGGCATCTTGGGATTATCAGGGATAGGACTTTAATGCATCAAATTTGTCAGCTTTGCGTGTTTCCATGCACAACTTCTTTAAGGTTCTTCTTGTTTAATTCAGAATTAATCTCAATTTGTGTTTAAAACATTACCATTTGAGTGAAGAGAGCAAGCAGTGTTCTTGTGTTTAGGTCACCAAACAATCCCCATCAAAACTGGTCTATGACAGTGCTGCCTCAATCCAAACAAACCAAAAGCCGTCCATTCAGACAGGGACAGTCAGCAAACCAATGAACCATGCTCCCGTCACTTCTACCCGTGGTTTCCTTGGTCAAACCTCTCCGTACATTCTTTTGTCTTTGGGACTACAGTGGTACCTGTCTTGAGAGACGCCTCTAATGAGAGACTGCATATCCTTTTAAGACTGCTCTCTCAGAACACTGTGCTATCTTTTCCATGTTATCATACCTCTAAGGAAAGACCACCTGTTTTGAGAGACCACGTTTTCACCTGCCCTAGGGGTGGTCTCTCAAGACAGGAACCACTGTACTTGCAATACCTGGCATGATCAAAAACATGTTTGCCTAAAGTAAGTCATGACACCTGCAAATATACGTCAAGGTCACAAGCTGAAATGCCAAATACTTAAAAAGAACATAATGAGGCCACTTAAAGTGTATAATATTGCAGCAAAAATGCTGCTCAACATCACATTATCACAATATGTGTTTTTGACACCCTATGATCTAAGTTCCAAATAATACTACCAGTGGCGCCACCATGACCACCGACACATCGTAGACTTTTGTCTGTATAACGTACCTGTAATGATATATGTACACAAGTTAAGATTTAATGACCATTACAAAAAATAATTTCCTGAAATTCCTTGCCTCTATGACCTTGAGATGGAAGGTCAAGGTCATCCATATTATGCAATACTAAACTTCCACATGATATACATTTGTGATATAATTGTATTGTTAGCCATACTCTTTCTCAACATATTGAACGTAGTGTCCTTTACTTAAATGCTTAATGAACTTGAAAAATGGATCAAGGTCACTCAAAATTTTACAAAATTTAACCCTTGGCCTTACAAATATTTCGTGTAAACTTTGTAGCTCCATCTCAATTCATTATTACAATAATGACTTTAGTGTGTTTAGAATAGCTATGATATTGGTGGCAATTAACTCTTTCAGTGCCAATTGTGACTCAAATCAAACTACTTCAAATGACATGTTGTGAATTATAACAAGGGTGCTAGGTGCTAATAGCCATGTCCCTTGTGACAAGACCTTTGCTTCAAGTACCAAAACACATGTAGTTACACAGAATATCCAGCTCAACAAGTTTCCAGGGTATGCATTGGGCACATTGCACCCAAAGTGGACCAAAGAAAGCTGTTGACTGTAAAATGTGGCACTGAAAGAGTTAATACTAGTACTATAGGTGGCACCACCAGGACTCCATACACCATAGACTTAGGTCTGTTTGCTGTTCTTGACAAGGTACGTAGATATTGTTTAGGTTTGCTACAGACAAGTTCTTGAAGTTTGGATCTGCCGTTGAGATAACTCTATTCATAGTATGCTGTCTGCTATTGACCCTGTCAAGTTTGACTCTTTGACCCCTTGACTAACTTTAATAAAAAAAAAAAAAATAAAATAAATACAAAATGAATAATTCAACTACCAGAACTGGGATGCAACAATGTCCACAAGTTAAGATGAAATGGCCATCAAAATGCATTATCTTGAAGAAGTAGGTCAAGGTCATCCTTATTGTGCAATTTTTAACTTCTCTATATGACCCACATTTGTGGTGCATTTTGTATTGTTAGCTTCTTCTCTCTCAACATATTGAATTCTGGGTAATTTACTAAGTGCTTACTGACTGAAAAATAAGCCAAGGTCACTCAAAATTTTATGTAATTTGACCATGGGTTTAACACGTGCAAGTTTTGTGGGTCCATCTTAATTTGTTATTGCAATAATGAATTTAATGTGTTTTTGTCACCTATGATGTTAGTTCCAATTGATACCATTAGTTGTCCCACCATCACTCCATCTCATAGACGTGGCTGAAAAATGTTCCTTTAATGGTATTTGAATATGTCCACATATTCAGATGTAATGACCATCACAAAAAATCATTTACTTAAATGTTTTCCTACAGTGACGTTGACAAAGGTTACCCATATTCCTCTTGATTAACCATGTTCAAATTTGACGTATGTACACGGGGGAATCATGGGTTGTTCTCACAATACGGTGCACTTTAAAAAAAAATTGAATGTGAAAATAATACTTTTATTCACATTCTTATTTTAAAAACTCACTGTGCCTTCACAAGGCAAGAAAGGCTAGTAACGTCACAAACGCAACACCACTGGCTGACAGGGAAGACTCCGACCATGCTAGCAAGCCATGGCTGTCAAGTGTCACTTGGTTTAAACATACTTTATTCACCCTTCATCAACACAATTAAAAATCAAGAAGAAATATTCATTTTTGTCCCTATTCCTGCCCAGTCGGTGTGTTGCTGTTAATTGTAGCGATACAAGTTCTACAGCTTATTAATACATTCCCCCAAAGACCTGAAATTATGAAGAGCGTGGACCCGTGCAGTCAAGATTTACAGGGACAAGTGGTAAGGCCCTGGGAACCGATCTAACCAATGTAGCGAACACTTTGTGAAAAGTGACTTTGATTTGTCATATATGACGATGTTTAGGATAGATTTGGCAAGAAAAAACTACTGCTCTTGCCAAACATTGCAGATGCGGTCTCATCACTGGACAATGGAAGGATTCATGGAACTGGCCAAATTTGGCATTACATGTACTCATAAAACCAGGAACAGCAATTCATTTTTTTTTACGGTGTTTACAAATTAATCTTCAGTATGATTCTGATTTCAAAGTTTTCATTACCAAAATATAGGTCAGGTAATTCTATGTCTGTTACAATGTATCCCATAATAATCAATCAAATGTCATAGGTGTGGGATGTTGTTACAAAGTAACAAAATTGCAACTACACTTTAGTGTGTTTAACCATTTTGATTCAATTGATAGAAAAAATTTGAGGAAAACATGGACAAAAAAGGACTGATCTTGTTTCATACCCAGGTCTAGGGTTGAACAGTCTGTAACAGGTGGAGTTAGCTGGCCACTGTTATATCTACGTCCAATTACTGCTGTATATTAGGAGGTGTTTGATCCCATAACCAGATAACACTAGTTTGGATAGCTACCACATTCACGCCTTATCTACGCAGCTGCCAAGACCAGTGGGCTGCTGGCCTTTCATTTTTTCAGTGATGTACCACTGTTTGTGACAGTCCACGGCCAGCTCCCAATAATCGGGTGTACAAAATTCCACCTCATTGTACCTTTGTCATTAATATGGAACCAGAAAATATTACCATTGTTACATAATGGATACAATCTGGAAAAAAAAAAGGATCATAAACACCTGTACTGATGATGATGATGATGTATACAGAAACGTAAATTACTGCCCTCCAAGGGTCGCGAGGTCACTGCTGGGTAGGATCGAGTTCTGATATTTCAAAGCTATTCATAAATGCAAACTTATATTTAATCATCCACAGACCACACAGATGGTCAGGGAAAATTAACTGTTTGTTCAGACTTTTATATACCCTAGGTGTATGCCGTATGTCAGAGCTATGGAGTAGTATTGGTATACTGGAGGTGTTGCAAAGGTTAATGTCACAGCTATGGACTAGCATTGGTATACTGGAGGCGCTGCAAAGGCTAATATTGTCAGAGCTATGGGTTAGTATTGGTGTAGTGGAGGTGCTGCAAAGGTTAATATTGTCAGAGCTATGGATTAGTATTGGTATAGTGGAGGTGCTGCAAAGGTTAATATTGTCAGAGGTATGGTGTGGTAGTGGTATATTAGAGATGCTAGAGTTAATATTGTCAGAGCTATGGTGTCCTGTTGGTTGTTTGAGGGGATTCAGGTCATGTAGACCTCAGATAAGTAAAAAGGTGCTACTTCTAGAGGTGCCTCTAATTTCTATACTTTTAACACTTCACAAATGTTCCCCACTATAACATGCTGTGCCTGTCCACTTTTTGCCCTTTTGTATATTTGTGTAGGAGATATTGTTTTAAGAATTGGGTTACAAATGAGGTGTAATCCTGAGCAGGACGACACCTGAGCAGACATTACAGGCCCTTTGGTATGTGGTAAACGTGCCGGTAGCTGTAACTGACAGAAACATAAACATATCTTTGGCCACATTAAATGCATCTTAAAACAATCTCTCACTAAATCCATGCCATTTTCTTCTCTTCAGTCACCACATGCACCTACTCTGCCCTGCATATAGTCGCTTCCTTTGTCATTTCTCATAACAGAAACACCAAATTTTCAGGAACTTTCTCACATATCCATAAACCTTGTGAAGTACCAGTGATATCATATTCTGACAGGTATCACACTAGGAATGTCCAGTGTGTTCTAATTGCACACAGAGAATAAACATAAAAGGCAGCAGAAGGACTAAAACCAACACACTGGACTAAAACCAACATACCGGACTAACACCAACATACAGGACTAAAACCAACATATTGGACTTAAACCAACACACTGGACTAAAACCAACATATTGGACTTAAACCAACACACTGGACTAAAACCAACATACTGGACTAAAACCAACACACTGGACTAACACCAACATACAGGACTAAAACCAACACACTGGACTAAAACCAACACACTGGACTAAAACCAACACACAGGACTAAAACCAACATACTGGACTAACACCAACATACTGGACAAAGACCACAAACTGGACTAACACCAACATACTGGACTAACACCCACACACTGGACTAACACAAACATACTGGACTACTGGACTAACACCAACATACTTAACTAACACCAACATACAGGACTAACACCCACACACTGGACTAACACTGACATACTGAACTAATACCACCACAGTGGAACAACACTAACATACTGGACTAACACTGACATACTGGACTAATATCAACACAGTGAAATAACACTGACATACTGGACTAACACCGACAAACTGGACTAATACCAACACAGTGGACTAATACCAACACAGTGGACTAACACAGACATACTGGACTAACATCAACATACAGGTAAACTGAACTAACACCAATATACTGGACTAACTCCGACACACTGGACAAACACTGACATACTGGACTACCACAGACACACTGGGTTAACACCAACATACTGGTACACTGGACTAACACCAACACACTGTACTGACATTGACAGACTTGACTGACACCGACAGAGTGGACTAGCATGAACAAACTGGACTAACACTGACAAACTGGACTAGCACCATCACATGGACCGATACCAACATACTGGACCAACACCAACATTTGGGCTGTGGAGGCAGCTAGCTGCACATTCCATACATTTTTAACACAGACCCTGGTTTGTCAGCATATATACAGGTACCGCAGGTAGCATACTAACAAAGAAAAGACCCTGAGACCAGACCCTCTTCTTTGGTTTACAAGTTTTTTTTGTTTGTCTTGTTTTTGCTGAAAAACTGAAAAAAAGGGGAAAAGGAATAAATAAGGGCAGACACAAATAGCAATTTTGTATGTGTTCACCTGAATACACTATCAAGTACACAAATTTCTAACTGGCTACAGTTGTGTGCTCCCATTGAATCCTATGTACAAGTTACCTGTCATCCACTGGTTACTTTAGAGGCTACTGAAATCAGGATCACTGATTTATACACCTAGATTTATCATGAAGCAAGGTTGGTGCCTCTACCTGCAGGTGCTTTAAAGTTACTACATTGCAAATTATTGCTTTGAAGTTACTGCATTGCAAACTATAATGGAAACTATGTGAATACAGAACTCAAGCCCTCCTGACTGAAATGAACTCTACATGACGAATACAGCAACCTTCCATTTTTGTTCTTCTCTATTTCTTTTGTGAGTGTCAAAAGAAGCAGCAACCTGGTCTGCTCTGCAGGCAAACACAATCTTGTCCCGTGGATGATTTAAACCAAATTTCAGATGCCATACAACAAGTAATGTTGGATGAAATCCTTTTATTTTATACCACTGCAGTGTCTATAAAGACAACCACCCATGACCCCTGCTGCACCATACCTTTCCAAACTACTATTTGAAAAAAAAAAAAAATCCTTATATAATAAACTCTTACAGTGCTAATCACTGCTATAGTCATTTTTTTTTTCATTACCGTTAAACATATAATGATTAAAAGATTCAAATTCTTATATATATATCTTTGGTTTAAACATAGTAGATACCTTTCATTCAAATACCACCAAGCTTAGTCTAAAACTAAAAGTAGTCTTAGTCAACAGCTTTCCCCAGGACACTTTGCGTGCAAAGCATCCCGAGGAAAGCTGTTGACTCAATCTGAAATAAGTACTTTAAGGGTTAATACCTTTATATCAAGACCACCTGCAGTATACCACTCCTATACTGACACTAGTAAATTAAACAGCTGTTACATACTACAGTAGTACCTGTCACAAAAGACCACTGTAATGAGAGACCACCTGCCTTTTGAGACCACTTTTCAATATATTTTTTGCAGTACTTTTCTTGTTATTTATACTTCTCATGAGAGACCACCTGTCTTATAACACCACATTTTGATCCTCCCAGGGGATGGTCTTTGGTGACAGGTACTACTGTATTGAACACACGAGTTGTACCCGCTACATAGGAGCAGCCATATTGCCAGTGAGTGGCCTCCTTACGGGTGGTCTTAAAATACAGGTTAATCTATAAATAGACTCCAGTGTTATAAAAGGCTGGTCTTAAAATATATAGTCACTCATGAGAGGTGGTCTTTAGAACTGTAGTCTCATGAGGGATGCTCTTAGAACAGGTACCAATGTAGGATCTCGTAAGAGGTGGTCTTTAGGACAGATGGTAGTCTCTCATGAGAAGTGGTCTTTAGGACAGATGGTACTGTAGTCTCTCATGTGAGGTGGTCTTTAGAACCAGTACCACTGTACAGTGGCCACTCAATCAAGTGGGAGGCATTTGGAAGGTCCTATAGTGCTATCTTTCCCTTGTTATTTGACCTCCATTGAATGACCACCTACTTTATGTGACCACTTTTCACCCTGCACACAGGATGGTTTCCCAAAGAAGTTACAGCACTTTTCATCAGCTAATGAACACATTAGTCGCCATTTTACTTGTCCTAATTTACCTAGCAGCCTTTGGTCCCTTATTAAAGTATATCAATAAGTTACCAGTTCAAAATTAATTTTGAACAAACCTCTTCACATGAAAAATCAATCAATTTAGATTAAAGTTAATCAAAATCTTTTTTTTTGTTTTTGTTTTTGAGATCACAATCTTTTTGGTGAGTCCGAAGTCTCGTTTCATTCCATGCATTCTTAGACTTCCATTGAAGGGCGGGCCTCTTATTGCAGCCAATCAGCATCAGGTACCTCCAGACCTCAGGAAGGTAGGTTTGAGGGACACCTGTCTGCTCTGTGTACCTCAGCACAAACACGCAATGTCTTCCTTTGCTATTCCGGTGTTTACAGACTTGCCAGGAACGTGGTCCGCGAACACCAAATGTGTTAACATGTTGTCATGAGGCATTCAAGCTACCTAGATACAGTAAAGAATGCTATCTGCTTAAAGGACTAATTCCAACAAGCAGATCATCTGGCTTTAACATTCTTGTCCTAATTGTACAGATTTTACTTTACCCAGGATTGGGGCATAATGAAGGAATTATGACTTCTATGCAATATGTGGACTTGCATGAACATACCCATATACAACACACTGGACTTGCAGAAAATGGTCTCTCCCCTGTGTAAGGTTCTGAGCAGTTTGGATGTTTGTCATTTCAAGGGCTTCTGGTATCTTGCGCTAAAGCCTTTCCAACAAAGGGGGTATGTGTATTCTATGTCTTTTGAAGATTATAACATAAATATCAAATCATGTGGCAGTTTACGCAGAACTGTGCATTACCCGTGGCACTTTCATTACATGTTTTTCACTTCTTTCTGTTTTTATGCATGCAATGACCCCTCTTGGTCTTGAATGACAATATATTACACCAGCAACTGGCCTTCAGAATTTGTATACATTTCATTTTTCCATTTTGTAGCTTTATAAAGTGGTGGACACTTGTTTCAACAAAATCTCAACTTTGACTAAGATACAGCAGCAACATGAGAGAATAAAACATTTATTGAAAAACCAGAAGAACAGTTCCAAACTTAACATATAATTATCTTTCTTTCGAGATCAACAGGACAGAATTGACAAATGTTCAAAACTAATGTTTGATGAAAATGCTGACCTGGACATATGCATACTCTCTTTTGTCCCTTTATTAATGGTATTGAAACTTTTCATCTGAATCTTCAGGATCTGTTCTTTCAGAATATATATACTTGTTGGGTGTCACTCGGCATTTAAAACATCCCGCAGTATATGAATAATGAGGAATAAAAAATCAAAGCAATTCACAACAAGCCCAGGAGACATCTATATGCTTTGTTTTGTTTGAGGGAGGTAGGGGTGAGGGGTGGTCTGTGGGGGTGAGGGGTGGTCTGTAGGGGTGAGGGGTGGGCTGTAGGGGTGAGGCATGGTCTGTGGGGGTGAGGGATGATCTGTGGGATGAGAGGTGGTCTGATGGGGTGAGGGGTGGGCTATAGGGATGGTCTGTGGGGGTGACAGGTGGTTTGAGGGGGGGTGAGGGGGGTCTGTCGGGGTGAGGGGTGGGCTGTAGGGATGGTCTGTGGAGGTGGGGGTGGTCTGTAGGGGTGATGGGTGGGCTGTAGGGATGGTCTGTGGGGGTGAGGGTGGTCTGTAGGGGTGAGAGGTGGTCTGTGGGGGTGTGGGGTGGTCTGTAGGGGTGAGGGGTGGGCTATAGGGGTGAGGGGTGGTCTGTAGAGGTGAGGGATGGTCTGTAGGGGTGAGGGGCGGTCTGTGGGGGTGAGGGGTGATCTGCAGGGACACAGGTTGAAAATTTCATAATGGCAAAGAAAGAGTTTATTTTATGATCAAATTGAAGGTAAACCATTATTGTGCTAAATGCAGAAGGTAAATATTGGCTTTCATGTGTCCCCGTGTCCCCCCCCCCCTCTTTTTTA
The DNA here is from genome assembly GCA_964020975.1 of Hermodice carunculata. NCBI lineage: Eukaryota > Metazoa > Annelida > Polychaeta > Eunicida > Amphinomidae > Hermodice > Hermodice carunculata. The sequence goes on along the minus strand of OZ026615.1, from coordinate 101,605,609 downwards.
TGGACAAAACATTATGGTACAAGAAGTACCTGGTTCATATTTCAGGGTGCAATCTCCAAATTTCACCTGAATTTCTTACATTTTTATCTTTTTTCATAAGTTATTGCAGTGAGTTATCCCAACAGGCAATCAGTGTAGACTCCAGTGAATGACAAATGATGCCATCACATACAGAATGGAAAATGCTGGCAATTTGGCAAGATAGCGTGGACAACCTATCAAGCTGCAACGACTATTTCATTATGGGCCTGAATTGTCTATCAGTGGCACGGCTCCCATTACCAAGTGTAAATACAGGCCATGTAAGCTACACAGACTGAGGAAAACATCAGCCTCATCCATGAAAAAATGCCAGATATTCTCCCACAAGTGGGCTCATTTAACATCTTTACCAAAACACATATCTGCATTTTTTATTTGCACAAAAACACAAGGATTCCGCCCAGTGTAGCCCCATCAATGTGCTGAAGCCATAGTGCTCTGCAATAAACTGCTGACTCAGCATGTTAACTCTCCAACTTAAACTGGCCGCCAGCTGCTGAATGTCACATGTCACTCAGAGTTTATACTTATATTTATTGTTTATATAAATTATTTTCTATAAGAATTCTGCGAGTGAGCCATGAGGACAGTATTTTCTTGGCACAGGTTATGCTACACACCAGTCAGCAAGCAACCCTAAACCTACATGTAGTATCTCTAAAGTTGCCAAGTTATCATGCGGGAAAGCAAATTCACTAATGTGGCACTGTGACCTTGAGAACTGGGTCAAGGTCATTTAACTTCAAACCTAACCTAGCCCTTATAGAGGACTATAATCCTGTTAAATATGAAAGCCCTAGGTCAAAAAGTGCTGAAGTTATAGTGCAAAAATGTGGACAAATGGACAGACAGACAGAGAGACAGACAGACAGACAGCTAGAGGTCAGGTATCTGGGACATTGACCTAACTAGCCCCAATAGAGGGCAGTCACTCTGTGCAATATGACAGCCGAGCGCAAACATTTCTCAAGTGATCATGCGGAAACTAAATCCTTTAATGTGGCTCTGTGACCTCGGCAATTGGCTACAATGTCAACCATCTTCAAACTTAACTTAGCCCTCATAGAGGACTAAAGTCTTGTGATATATGAAAGCCCTACAAAAAAAAAGTGCTGAAGTAATTGCACCCAAATACGGATGAACAGACAAAGTGATTGCTACATGCCTCAGGGTGGGATGGGGGTTGGGTTGGGTGTTGGTGCATAATTAAAACAAGAGGCCCATGGGCTAATGCTCTGCTGGCACCGTGGATATATTGCACCGGTTCATTTCAAAGTTGCAAGTCCTCGAGGGGCTTCTGAACATACAAAGCTTATGTGATTTTAGTGTCTTGTTTGACCATTAGAGGGCACTTTGCTCCACATGTAATCATTGCTTATTTGCGGAATTCCTGTGATGTGTATTGGTGCATGTGCCAAGACAACAATGAGTGAGTCCTTAACTTTACATGCTCAGTGACCTTGGGACAGAATATCAATGTCAAAAATATGTCAAGGTCACTAATATTACACAAAATTCTAGCTTTGGACATTGTCTACATATCCTATAAATTTGGTAAGTCTTGTTCCATTACTTTTCAAGATATGGCATTCTATATCTTCAAACACATTTTGGCTCATGATTTCCATCAAATTATACGTATCACCAGCTAGTATCACTGGCAACTTAAGACTTTGACCTCCTCCACATTCCCACCAAATTTGGTGAAGATCCGCCACAAATTAAAGATGCTAGAGTGTTCGCAAGATTTTCATATTTTGACCCCTACATTGCATAATATTGTAGGTGGCGCCACCAATATCAAAATAACCTAGATTTTAATATGCCCTATAACTCCTGAAGGTTATATTGAGCTAGCTTGAAAACTGTGGACGGTATTGTGGTCACAAGATTTTCACATTTTGACCTGTATATTACATAAAACTACAGGTGGCACCAACAAAATTAATGTTGACAAAGTTTTTTATACATTTTATAAGTCCTCAATATTATATGGGCCTATCTAAAAAATCGTGGGGTGCACAGCATTCACGAGATGACTGCTGTATTCAAACTGGCCATTTGACCTTGACCTTCAAACTGGATGGAAAAAATTGTATGTTCAAAATATGGGCCCCACATCCAGCTTTCCATGTATAGTCTGTTTGTTTAAATCAGGTAATAACTTTTCAAGTTATTGAAGTAAAACAATAAACTTGGACAAGCACCAAACTCCATAATTACTGGGTCACAGTGACCAAAAAGTAGGTCACCAAGTAGAGTTTTATGTGTTATGTAATCAAGTTCAGTTTTGATGTTGAGGCTCAATTCTGTTGGCCATTGATGTCCAAGCCAGACCCTGCCCTTAAAAAATCACCTTTTCAATTTTACATGCACAATGACTTCACAAAAATAGGTCAAGGTCACTGATATTAGATAACATTCGAGCATGGTGTATATATATTATATAAATTTGGCAATTCTTATCCAATTAATTTTCCAAATATGGAATTTTATATCTCAAAACACGTTTTGGTTCATAATTTGTCAAATTATAGGTGGCACAAGTAGTACCCATAACTTAAGACTTTGACCTCCCACACAATCCCACCAAATTTGGTGAAGATCCATTAAAAATTAAAGATGCTAGAATGTTCACAAGATTTTCACATTTTGATGCCTATGTTACATAATATTGTAGGTGGCACCACCAGTATCGAAAGGAACCTACATTTCATACACCCTATACACCTTGAAAGTTATATTGGGCTTACATCAAAACTTTTAAAGTTATCACACTCACAAACCAAAAGTTAACAATGGAAGTCTCTGGTATGATACACTTATGTAGAAAAACATGACCCATATTCATAAATATCAAACCCAACAATGACAGCAACGGACGGACATGAGTGATGCTATTAGCTCTGCACCTTTGGCCAACAGAGCTAAAAACAGTAAATGAAATGTCATAACTAGAGTACAGTTGTAACTAAACTAAACTAAACAGATATAGGAGCCACTGATCAGAGATGCCTTGAATATGGAGCTTTCATACAAGACTCTTGGTCTAGTTGTATCATTAATAGCTTGTTGCCTGATAGTTATTACAGATTTTATTTCTTGTGGCAAGATTCAAGTCTCACTTGATAGGCGCTGTTTCCAGGAAGTCCGATGAGCATCTGTGACCCTGTAATTATTGACAATGAAAAAGGTTCAGCAGGCAAACAACAATGTCCAACTGGGCCCTTCAACAAACACACCTTTACTGCAAATTGGCTGTAATCTCTTTTTTAAGAGGCATTTGTTCCAAACAAGGGCCACTCAATGCTAAATTGGTCACTGTCTGGATGCATATGTACTTTTCTTTTATACCTGTGCTTTCCACAAGATGTTTGCCTTCCTGATTTTAAAAACCCATAAAACATGTAAACATTGCTGGACGCTGTAATTATGAAGATGAATGAGCAGCAGGTCCTTAGACAAACGGGATGGAATCAACGCTCCGATTTGACCAGGAAGCTGGACCAGCTGTTGAAATAACTTCCTCAGTAGTTTGCAGCAACCCCATAAAGACATGTTAGTCCTGTTGCAATATTTATTTACCACTCAATATCTCTCTCTGATCTGCATATAAAACAATCCTTTCTTAATATTTCAGATAGCACGTGTGTAGACAGAGGTGGCATTCAAGATAAAATGTTCAGTTTCAGTCAACTGATCTTAAAACACGTTTTACCAGGTGTAGAAACTGACCCTTTGTTTGGCTACTGGCCCTCTGTTTTTGGCTACTGGCCCTCTGTTTTTGGCTACTAGCCCTCTGGCCCTTTTTTGGTTACTGGCCCTCTGGCCCTTTGTTTTGGTTACTAGCCCTCTGACTCTCTCTTTTGGTTACTGGCCCTCTGTTTTGGTTGCTGGCCTTTTGTGTTGGTTATTGGCCCTTTGGCCCTCTGTTTTGGCTACTGGCCCTTTGTTTTGGTTGCTGGCCTTTTGTGTTGGTTATTGGCCCTTTGGCCCTCTGGCCCTCTGTTTTGGCTACTGTCCCTTTGTTTTGGTTGCTCGCCCTTTGTGTTGGTTACTGGCCCTTAGGCCCTCTGTTTTGGTTGCTGGCCTTCTAAGTGATCAGTGCAACTTTTAACCAGTATACTAGCACAGAAAATATTAACCCTAGCACATCTATATCTATAATTTGTACTTCTCAATTATCAATGGCATATGCAATTTGCATTTTGACCCTTCAAAAATAGGTCAAGGTCATCCAAATTTTCACAAAAAGTTGACCATTGACCCAATGCACAGTTGGTGTAAGTTTCAAAGTGTCATCTTCATCTATAATCATAATACTGAATTTAATGTGTGGTTGCTTTTTTTTTACAACTGTTACTTCCATTAAAAACCACCAGGACTCCATGTATCATAAACTGTTAGTTTCAAAGCTCCATCTTCATTTAGGATCATAATGCTGGAAATAATGTGTTTTTTACACCTATAATATTAGTTCCATTGAAAACCACCAGTAGCGCCACCAGGACTCCATGCTTCATAATAATTTTTTTCTGTATAATATTCCTGTAATGGTGAAATGCATATATGTTCACATGTAAAGATACAATGACCACGACAAGACTATCATATCCTAAAATGTATTTCCTCAGTGGCCTTGAGAAAGTAGGTCAATGTCACCAATATCATGTAATATACTTTCAGACATGATACACATATGCTGTGACATTTGATTACGTTAGCTTGATTATTTTTCATGATAATGAATTTCATAGGTCTGAACATTGAACACATTGGCTCATACTTCCGTTCACCTGTAGGTGGTGCCACCAGTACAATTTGGATTCCACATATAAGCCTCCCAAACGTTTCCACCAAGTTTCATAAATATCCATCAGAAATAAAGGACACCAGAGTTTTCTTTCTTTTTTCTTTTTTTCATTTTTTGGCCTGTTAGATTTTAGTTTATCCTGCAGGTGGTGCCACCAATAAGGAAAGAAACCTCTTCATTCATAGAACTTCTCCAAACAATTACAAGAGGCTAACTTTAAAATTGTTGCATGGCAACCCATGAGAGGTGAAGATATGACTGAGTGGGTAACTGATTTGAAAGTGTGGCCAAACAAACTCATCTAAAGATCAGACTGAGCAGGAAACCCATCTAAAGGTCTGGCTGAGCAGGAAACCCATCTAAAGGTCTGGCTGAGCAGGAAACCCATCTAAAGGTCTGGCTGAGCAGGTAACCCATCTAAAGGTCTGGCTGAGCAGGTAACCCCTCTAAAGGTCTGGCTGAGCAGGTAACCCACCCAAAGGTCAGGCTGAGCAGGTAACCCCTCTAACAGTCTGGCTGAGTAGGTAACCCATCTAAAGGTCAGGCTGAGTAGGTAACCCATCTAAAGGTCAGGCTGAGCAGGTAGCCCATCTAAAGGTCAGGCTGAGCAGGTAACCCATCTAAAAGTCAGGCTGAGCAGGTAACCCCTCTAAGGGTCTGGCTGAGTAGGTAACCCATCTAAAGGTCAGGCTGAGTAGGTAACCCATCTAAAGGTCAGGCTGAGCAGGAAACCCATCTAAAGGTCTGGCTGAGCAGGTAACCTATGTCAAGCATTGACATTCAGGATTGTATGAAACAAGTAGTTATTAGACTAGCACATGAGAAATTGAGGGGTCAGTTGGGTCATCTGCACAGAAATTGTCCAGTTTTGCTAAAAATTCCTGAACAGCCAGGTGAGGAAAAATGTTAATGTCAAGCCATGCATTAACTGACATGTACACAAATTGAAAAAAAATCCTTAAAAATTGGGAATCCACGGTATCACTGCTTAGTGAACAAGCTTGTTTACCTCTTTCACAATCTACTTCGTTTCAGAACAATCTCAGTGACAGTTCTGGAGAAGAAGTCAAAAATAGCTTTAACACACAAAAATTCATAAAAAAATAGAAAAAAAAAAATCACAGCACCACCTCTTGAACAAAAGGACCCCAAGAAGTATCCCCATGCAATGTCAAAGCAATTGGCTGGCCAGTTTCGCAAAAGATTCTTTAGGTTTTTGTAATATAATAATTTAAAAAAAATCAATGGACCGTGACCAATTGAACAAACTTGGTAGAAACCCACCCAAGGTACATCACCCATCAATTTTAAAGTCAATCTGGCAGATCATTTTGGAGAAGTTGAAAATGTGAATTGTGGACAGAGGGTGTACAGACAGATTGTACGCTATAAACTCAGGAGATAAAGATCATTTGAGCTAAAAAGAAAAATGAAAAAGAAACCTTTTGTTAAACTTGACAATTTCTTGTTATTTCTACTGGGAGTTTCATGTAGATGCATATGCACTGAGTGTCAACAGATTAAAACAAAGCCAGAAATGTCAAGGACAGGCATTAAAAAAACAAACAAACAAAAACAAGTCAAAGAGTTGTGAAATGGGAATAGTGCAAGTGGCAGATGTCTGTGTACCTGTCCCTGAACTCCCACGAGAATTGTTCACATACTTGTCATACTGATGATAAGGCAATTAGATGGCCTGTAACCTAGTAATCCATGGGAGTCCAGCATGCCTAGGATCATGGGGCTACCAGGTGAGCCTACTGGACCCTTGTAATGCGTACCCTCTCTCCACAGTAAATGAGCAAAGATATCGCCACTAACCACAGCATAAAACATTCCCCTTTCATTACTGGTCCCAACTGGCTGTCAGTCACTGCCAACAAATAGTTTTCACTAAAGATACTACTCAAATTTCACATGCAAAATGTTTATTTGATTCAACTTTGGGTGTCGATGGTGTGTAATGACTGGGCCTGCTAATTGATATGGACAGTTGTTAAGGCAACCAAATATTTTGCCGATGACCAGGACGGGCCGAGTCAATGAAGCATGGAACGGATTCCGGGGAGACAGGTAACAGAATGACACCTGCAGATTGAAGGGGATTAAGGAAACACATGACAGGGTTGCAGAAAATATATAGAAATATGTCCAAACAAATTATAGGAAGAATAAGGAAAGTTATGATTTATGGTGATTCCACAAAAGTTCTAAGCATGCTTGGAATGATGCAGTCCGTGCACCTGGTAGCATCCCAAGTGACCAAGATCTATGACTGAGGAAACTTGAGCCCATCAATATAGTTAGCTGGCTGTCATTTATTTACAGGTATGGGATCACCTGGTGGTGAGACAGCAGACATAACATAAACAACAGAAAAAGCTTTATGTTGTAGCTCCCACCACCTGCCAGACAGCAGCATAATTTGTGGCGCCATCTGGCTGCAAAAACAAACACTTCCTGTGGCAATTCCACCTCACAATCAATCAATCAATCTTTAGTTCAAATAAGTTTTGAATACAATAAACATAGGCGAATACAGATTGCTATTTTCACCAACAATGAGACAATCACAGACACAATAATTAAACATGAATAAATTATGATAAACAGCTTATACATGTATTTGTAAAAAGGTACCTGCACTAGAAAAAAGTATCACACTGGTATATGTGGCTCCTGAAAGCAATTTGAAAATGAATCATACATCACATTTCCAACTTAAATCAATGAGTCTCTTTACCAGTGTTAAAACCAGCAACCGAACCAGCAATCCAATTTATACTGGACAGAGCTTCTTGATAACTGCAACTATCACATGTTAGGCGAGACTAGTAAAAAATAGAGGAGAGTGATTATCAGTTACCTACTAACCTGTGTGTGCCACTCAAGCAAAGAATGTACCAAAAGACCTGCCCACCATTCAACGGCTTGTTTGAATTGACCAATGCTTTCAGCTGTTCTGCATTTTTGTGTGTGTGTGTGCGTGCGTGCGTGCGTGCGTGTGTGTAAATGGTGCAACAATTTGGAATCAGAAATTTTAGAGAATGCTTACCATATTACCACTGAACATATTTAGTCAAGACTTTGTTGAGTACCATACCCAATGCAACTTTTTTAACCCGGGAATTTAAATATTTGGGTCCAACACCATTTTGGATTTGAAAGATTTCTGTTACAATAAAGTGCAACCTATCAACTTCTAAAGCTATCAATTCTGGGGGTTTTTTTTAGCATTTCTTCATGTTATCTGCATTCTTTTACATGTACACCTTTTATGTTCACTTTTTTTTGCACTGTGGACCTTATACCGTTCCTGTATGATGTATCTGAAATAAAACATACATACAGGCTGCAAGACAAAGGAGTACTGGCTGCAAGACAAAATAGTGCTGGCTGCCAAAGGAGTACCAGCTGCAAGACAAAAAAGTACTGGCTGCGAGACAAAGGAGTACCAGCTGCATGACAAAAAAGTACCGGCTGCGAGACAAAGGAGTACTGGTTGTAAGACAAAAGAGTACTGGCTGCAAGACAAAGGAGTATTAGCTGCAAGACAAAGGAGTACCAACTGTAAGACAAAGGATTACTGGCTGCAAGACAAAGGAGTACTGGCTGCAAGACAAAGGAGTACCGGCTGCCAGACAAAGGAGTACCGGCTGCAAGACAAAGGAGTACTGGCTGCGAGACAAAGGAGTACCGGCTGCAAGACAAAAAAGTACTGGCTGCAAGACAAAGGAGTACTGGCTGCAAGACAAAGGAGTATTGGCTGCAAGACAAAGGAGTACTAGCTGCAAGACAAAAGAGTACTGGCTGCTAGACAAAAGAGTACTGGCTGCAAGACAATGGAGTACTGGCTGCAAGACAAAGGAGTAGCTGGTTGCAAGACAAAGGAGTACTGGCTGCAAGACAAGGAGTACTGGCTGCAAGACAAAAGACTACTGGCTGCAAGACAATGGAGTGCTGGCTGCAAGACAAAGGAGTAGCTGGTTGCAAGACAAAGGAGTACTGGCTGCAAGACAAAGGAGTACTGGCTGCAAGACAAAGGAGTACTGGCTGCCAGACAACGGAGTACCGGCTGCAAGACAAAGGAGTCCCGGCTGCAAGACAAAGGAGTATTGGCTGCAAGACAAAAAAGTATTGGCTGCAAGACAAAGGAGTACTGGCTGCAAGACAAAGGAGTATTGGCTGCAAGACAAGGAGTACTGGCTGCAAGACAAAAGAGTACTGGCTGCAAGTCAAAGGAGTAGCTGGTTGCAAGACAAAGGAGTACTGGCTGCAAGACAAAGGAGTACTGGCTGCAGGCCACAGTCATCATTTTTATTGGTCAGTATCATCTGTGGTGACAAGCTTCAGCTTCCATGGCCACGTTTTCCCAGTTTTTGCTCATTTTTTTCTTGGCTGTTTAACTGACCCTGGGGTCATTTTACCTGTTGGTTACCAGTCTGTCAGCTGTTGAAGTCACCTGTCCAGTAAATGTACTCAGCCACTGGAATTTGATCATGTTTTGACCATGCTGTGATACCCGCTCCCTGCATCTTTATTGGAGAGTCCATGCTGTGATACCCACTTCCAACACCTTTATTGGAGAGTCCATTACCTGTGATACCCGCTCCCTGCATCTTTACTGAAGAGTCCATGCTGTGATACACGCTTCCAGCATCTTTATTGGAGAGTCCATGATCTGATACCACTTCCAACAACTTTATTGTGTTAATAGTTTCATTGGAATGCAAAGTTCAAGTGAAATATTGATCTGGAGGACAGATTCTCTTCTCCATTGATGACCAAGTTATGCCCTTCCATCACCAAATCATTTCTCTCAACTTTACAAGCCTGCTGACCTATAAATACTAGGTCATTAGTCACCAATATTCTATATTATTAATTGACTATGAACAATATAGCATCAATACCCTATTTTTGGCTTGTGTTGTATGATGTTGTCAAAAAAAAAACAAACTTGGCCTATACAAGTTTTTATGCTGGTTTCCACGTTCTTATAAACTCACACTCGTTACATGGGTTTAAAACGTTATCATTGAGTTTGGGTACCACACTACTGGGCCAATACCAGTGACATCACATTTGCATGAAGCTTCTTTGCATAGCCATGATGGAGGAATTCAAACGAGTGGCAACTGCATGTACAAGAGGACCGTGAAATGGAGCAAATAAGTTCAGGTCTCTTGTCAGATATTTTAGCCATTGAACGTTAATGTGATGTGTTGTCTTACTATTCACAGTCAATTAATAAAATTATTATTAATCAGTAGTTTTCATATTGGCCCAGTTACAAGTCCCACTTCAGCCATATTGGACAGCAAGTGAAAAAAAAAATGTGAGCTTCAATTGCAATTGCCATTAAGTTCCATGATAATCAATAGGAATGCATGCATTAACTGAAAGGTCCCTAAATTTAAAATTTTGTTAAAAATCAGTGATACAGCATATCCCCCATACAAAAAAAAAAATTCATCAAAAAATGTAAAAAAAAAAAAAAAAAAAAAAATGCACCGCCACCTGTTAAGCAAATTAAGGTCCAGGGGTCCCCAGAATTGCCCTATGCAATTTCAAAACAATTGGCTCAGGGGCTTCAGAGACTTAAGATTTTGACAAAAAATACAGAAAAAAAAATCTAAAAATTAATGGAGCATGACAATTTGAACAAACTTTTCAGAGACCCATCCAAGGTACATTCTGATCAAGTTGAAAGTAAATCTGGCTGAGGGTTTTGGAGAAGAAGAAAATATGAATTGTGGATGATGTCGAATATGGACGGAAGATGGAGGCCCAAGCACCAAATAACCTCAGCTGACTCACAATTACCTTAGGTAAAAATGAATTAAAAAAGAAATGAATAAAAACTTAAAAATCAATGGAACATTTTGGGAGAGACCCGCCCTAGGTACATCCCCAGCAAGTTAGAAGGGAATATGCAGGGCCAGAATTTCGGCGAGAATCCATTCTCATAAAGATTCTCCTAAAGTTGTCTTTCTTTAAAAAAAAAAACTAATTGACAAAAATCAAAACAGATAGATGCAAAATTTTGCGAAATTCTGGACTTGAATATGACCTGTGGTTTTGGAAAAGTTAAAAAAAATGTGAATGGACAGATCAGGCCATCCCGTTTGAGGAGTGTCATTTTTCACTCGCCTTAAAAGCTCACCTAAAATAATTGAGGTTAGCTCCTAAAAGCACACCTCTACCTTGCATTAAAGTACTCTGACTTTAGCAATAGCTCAAGTAGAATGATTTCAGGTGAGCATTTTTCAGTTAGCCAAAGGTTTTTAGGCGTATCACCACTGATACCATAACCTTAGTTGATCAGCCAAGTTAAAAACCACAGGATCATGATATCAAGTCCCTGTGGTCCATATCCATTCCATTTCCAGTCAATGGCTAAATCTAAACTTGTACTTTCAATAATCAGTACTATCACATTTGATGCAAAAAAAAAAAAAAAAAAAAAAAAGGCACAACCTCAAAAAAACTCAAGGTTTCAACAGCCAAATGAGTTTATAAATAAGTCATCAGCAGGAAACCTTGAATACATGCATTTTGTGGTAAATGTCACAATGTATTATCTCTGGTCTCAGTCCATAGGTCTTAGCTAACTTTTTCCCCAAGAAAGTTCTTGACTATGTGTGATAGACAGCCAAACAGCCAGCAAAAGAAGCAGATTCAGGTTTGGCACCAGTGGGTGCCACCTGGTGTCCTGTCATTAAACCACATTCTTCCAGCTTCCTTTGTTTTTACAGAGAAAACTGTCAACAGATAACGGCTCTGACACGAGAAGAGCACCAGTGTCTATTGTCTTGGTCAAGCTCAACCAACGGGTCAAAGACCACCCATCTAATTAATGCCAGACAAGTCAGATTAACTGTAATTTGATCCAGCCGAGAGGATTAAACACAATACCTTAATTGTGGTCTTTAAGATGCCAATCAATAAAAACTATTTCAGTTATTTGTATTATCCAGCTTCTATGACATAAATGAAAATGCCAGAGTAATAATGATTAAACAGGTTCTTCTCAGGCCAGGGGCTTTGTGTCTTGGAAATTTCATCAATCATCTTAAACTGGAACTGGTCATACATCAACCAGATCAACTTGTTATGCAAAGTTATGTTTATTAACTCTTGGCCCCTTAAATTGGCCACAAGATGTCCCCAGGTCAAATCCACCTGCATCTTAGTTTCTTTCTTCTGCTTTGGTCACATTAATAAAATACATGAACACATTTGAAGAGAGGACCACAGCGGACAGCAAGTGCCACATCAAGACGTCTCCTCGTCATGGCTTCTGTGCTTATAGTTCAGCCTTCACAAACTTCATGTATTCGTCTGCACCTCAGGGAAAGTTTGCACACATGTCAGGGAGAGGAAGGGTCAATCTGAAGGAGAGAAAGCATTTAACATGAGGGAGAGGAAGGGTTAAACATGAAGGACAGGAAGGGTTAAACATGAGGGAGTGGAAGGGTTAAACATGAGGGAGAGAAAGGGTTAAACATGAGGCAGAGGAAAGGTTAAACATGAGGCAGAGGAAGGGTTAAACATGATGGAGAGGAAGGGTTAAACATGAGGGAAGGGTTAAACATGAGGGAGAGGAAGGGTTAAACATGAAGGACAGAAAGGGTTAAACATGAGGCAGAGGAAGGGTTAAACATGAGACAGAGGAAGGGTTAAAAATGAGGGAGAGGAAGGGTTAAACATGAGGGAGAGGAAGGGTTAAACATGAGGGAGAGGAAGGGTTAAACATGAGGGAGGGGAAGGGTTAAACATGAGGGAGAGGAAGGGTTAAACATGAGGGAGAGGAAGGGTTAAACTGATCAATACAAAACATGTCTGGTTTCATCTTCTTCAGGCTGTTAGTTTGTTTTCACCTACATGTATCTCAACACACTGAATCATGAAGATCAATCTGTATTTGTTCTGAAACTGTTATTTTAATTCTGTGAATACATAGTTTCATATCAACTTTATTTTAAATCATTTTTGTATCACATTAAAGATGATATGGTCCCTTAGTTGGGACACTATTTTCCATTTGCTGTACATTTCCTGACAGAATGTCTTTACTGACAGCTTTTCTTGGGCTCATCACGGGGCACTACGCAACACACACCGAGGGACGCTGTCAGTCTTACAACCAGCAGAGGGTTAAATGCCCCAAGTCACACAACAATAAACTGTTGACCACAGTCCTACAATCTGTCTGGGTAGAGGGTTAATGCCCCAAGTTGCACAGCAATAAGCTGTTGACTACAGTCCTACTACCTGTCTGAGCAGGGGACATATGCCACAGCTGACCTCTCAAACTTTCTTTGGAGCATACCTGTTGTCTGATTATTTAGCAGTTCAACTTTCTTCACATGATGGAAATGATTCAAAATGCAATCCAATACTTTCCTGGTGTTCTTGTGGTGATATGGTGATAAACAAGTTTTTAACTCTTTCAGTGCCAAATTTTGGACTCAGTCAACAGCTTTTCTTGGCGCACATAGGGTGCAATGTGCCCAATGTGTGCCAAGAAAAGCCGTTGACCAGGGATATTCTCTCTGGAACTATAGGCATACTGGTACTTGAATGAAAGTTGTTTTTTTTTTTTTTCCCTACGAATACAAATATGAATCCTAAAGATAATTCAGACCCAGTTTGACTTAAGTATAATCACTTTAGTTGTGATTGGCACTGTAGGGTTAAGATTGCCAAAATTGAGTGCAGAGAAAGGCATGCATGCTTGTACTCAACAATACTGTTAACATCTCTCTCCATGTAGAAAATATTTCTAAACACAGAGTAGGACACATTGATACCACTGGCATCTTGACCTGGTCAAGCATGCTGAAAACGAGGAAACTGGATGCACTTGTCATTTGCCTGCACAAACATCTTTCGCTTCAAGACCCAAAATTGGTTGGAAATAAGGCTTCATCCACTCTCTTTACTATTTTTTTTAATTAATTTAAATGCTAACTAAAATCATAAAAACATCCGAGAACTTAAGACGTGCCTCGTCAGACAAACATGCACCATGTCAACAGCTTTCCCTAGGGCAGAATGAGCCCCTGGTAAAGAGATTTTCCTGGGGCAGGATGAGCCTCAGGTCAACAGCTTTCCCTGGAGCAATGAGCCCCATGTCAACAGCTATCCCTAGGGCAGAATGAGCCCCCGGTAAAGAGATTTGCTTGGGGCAATAAGCCTCACGTCAACAGCTATCCCTAGGGCAGGATAAGCCCAAAGAACCAAATCTGCCCTGATGACAGCTGTTGACTCAAATCTTAATTGAGCTAGGTAGGGTGAAGTGTAGGTAGATATGACATTTACTTTACTTTAGCCAAGTGGTAGAATTGATTCAGACTCAGACTTAGGTCCATAACTATCAGGCCCAGGTGGCATATGCACATCAGAAATATTGGTGTATAAATGTGGATTTTGGTGTTCACAGCTGACAACCTAGGACACAAACGTCACATTAATCTTTTTAAAAAGATATTAAAACTCCTTTTTTTTTGTCATTGATAGGAGGAGGGCACAGAACTAAAGCCCCTTATGTGCATGATGTGTATTAACCAACAAGATCTATGGACAGAAGAAGAAATCTGCAGTGCCATACACAACTGTAGAACACACTGAGCTAGCATTCAGTCTTCATTGTAGTGGTTTATGTTTTCTCACCTGCACATCTAAGCACACAAATGGCTGGGGTTATAATTGTATAGATCTTAACAAAATGTACACTAACCCTTTTCCTACTGGTTTTAAATGCCATCAGACCATATTTTTGATAATACCTACACCTTACGATATATTTCTTAGCCATTTCTGAGTGGACCATTTTAATGCCTTTGTCTTTGACTTCTTGTTAAGTTTCATTCTTTTGAGACTCAGTTAATATCCTTCCTGGATGCACTCACTGCCGAGTGAATCAAGGAAACGAAGGGCAGACATTTAACCAATGCAAGGAGTCAGTGATGGGTGCATGAGGGTTAACACAATTACTGTCTCGTCTGTCTGTACCAGGCTTCATAGTAGATACCACACAGAGGCAAGTGTAATATCTGACATTTCTTTCTGCACCAAACAACAGGTTGGGATTTCCTACCAGACCACAATCTTGTCTGTCAGACACCACTGAGCCATCTTGTCGGGTCAAATGCTTACTTTATCCTCAGTATTTATTTCCTGTTTATAAACACTCTGATCTCTACTGGGTGTGTCCCCAGCAGGTCAGACTTCTCTAATACCTGTGGTTTGTGTTAATTGTTTATGAGACACCTGTTAAGTGTGATGAAGTTAAGATTATTTTTGTCTAGCAGGGTGAAGACACATGAAATACAAACACAGGTCCTGGAGGAAGAGATAGGGAAACATTCTGCAGTGAATAAATAAACAGCCGTGATATGTCTGGCCCCAGTTCAATGTCCTGATCAGATCCCTGGCACAACAGACCTGCCTGTCTCTTAGTCACAATTAAGTGCCTGATTCTTCAACCTAACTTTTCATCTGTTAATGGTTCTCCCTCATCAGTATCTGAAGAGACTGAAAGCTTTTGGGGGAAACTGGTGGATGTTTATTTAGACATTGCATGGATTAATAATCTTTTTCATCTTTTTGGTCACATATGCTGTTAAAAATAGCCACCATGAACTGGTCCAAGTTTGGCTAGCAATCTAAGGTCACACAGACCTGAACCTGACACAGTGCTATGTATGACCCTCGCACACTTGGCTGCTAATCAGAGAAATGTACAAAATATCTATAAACAAACAGCCTCATTGTTGTTTCATGTGTTTGAACTTTGTAGGAAGTCACAATTTTCAACATCTCTCTGACTGTTTTGGATGATATGAACCCTGTCTATGCTTTTGGCAAAACACACAATGTGTATACATATATTTTGCGGTCATGTGAGTCTTCTACTTCTCTAATGTTAGAGGTTTACGTGGGTTTTCTGTGGCTCAGTTTTTGTTGGAACGGAGTTTCACCTGTCACTTTGCCAGCATCTCTGACGTATCGCTTTACCAAGACTACACCCACAGGTGGTGGGGGTTACCCCCTTTGGCACTCGCCTTTATGATCCCCTTAACAAACCCAAGAGTAATACTTCCAATGTGTGTTTATTTATCATTCACAGATACAACAGCTTGTAAACAAGGCGGTCTGGTGGAGAAACTTCCAGATCTCTCTTGTTCTGTCCAACAGCTGAATACACAATCCACTGTGCAGGATGGTCTGACAGTTGGGGGGCGGGGACTGGGCGGTGTCTGAAATCATCATTATATTTCAAGAAAAATGCTTTTATAAGTCAGTTGGTATACTCAAATTGTCGGTATCAAACTTCAGTGCAGTGACTGATTCAAGATCATGTACAAGGGAATTGTTTTCAGAAAATACATTGATAATCATGGGGATAGACCAAACCAGGGGGCACCACATGGAAACAAGCCAGGGGGCGCCTTCTGCAGTTGAGACAAACCAGGGTGCAACATTTGGAAAGAAGGCAAACCTGGACAGGGCCACACTTATTATATAACCAGCAAAGGGCTCAATGATACTTTCAACTTGCTTTGAGAAGCCTAAAACTTTTTGGCAAAATACCCCGACATTTTGATAAAATCTTGGTAGCAGTATTGCTACTAGAGGGCTGTGTGACCAGCCCATGGTCAGCTAACCTAAGCTTGTTCACAAAATCAAAGTTGCAACTGAATAAACTGTGTTGAGCTTCAGCTGAGTGCATATGACATTTGGAAGTATTTCTATGATTTGCCTAAAGAAAAATTCATTAAAATGTGAATTAGCATTAGAATGCCCATTGACTTACATAGTAATCAATAGGAAAGATGCATTTAGCGACAAGTACCCGAGTTTAATAAATCATTAAAAATCAGAAATCTGCAGCAGTGCCACCTAGTGAACAATTTTGTTTGACCTTTTTGCACGGAAATATCCACCAGGATTTATCTTAATCTGAGTGAGTGTTCTGAAGAAGTCAAAAACACTGAAAACCCACAAAAAAAATCAGAAAAAATTGCAGCACCACCTGGTGAACAAATTAAGAACTAGAAGTTCCTGGGAATGCTACTGTCATATCAAAGCAACTGGGTAAAGAGTTTCTTTGGAGATTTTGTAAGATTTGCCCCAAAAAGGAACCAAAAAATTCATAAAAAATGGAAAAATCTTTGTTGCATGACCATTTGAATACAATTGGTAGAGACCCACCCAAGATACATTGCCACCAAGTTTGAAGCAAATCTGGCTGACGGTTTTGAAGAAGTTGGAAATGTGAATTCTGAACCGACGGACAACGGAGCCTCCGAAAAGCTCAGCCTGACAAGCAAGTCAGCTGAGCTAATAAGAGTAAATCGTGTCACCAGGGAACTGCTGACATGCTTCTCCTCTTGACGGTACGTCTCCTTTTTCATTTTACCTTTCAGCCTTTGTTCCAGAAGCTTGGCCTACTTTAGACAAGACACTGAATGTCCAGAACTTTTTCCTTTACTGTTTGCTAAAAACATCCCCCAAGTAAGCTAAAATCTTTCCTGTTTCATGTTTAGGGATCTTGGCACATCCAGGATTCATTGTGGGTGATCATGAGGACATATAAAAATCCAATCTCTCAAACCCACATTTTTGCCTTTGTAATCATTTTGCTGACATTTCTGCAATGTAAGAGTATTATCTTCATCTCTTCTCAATTTTCCATGAACATCAGCAGGCCGGAAGCTGGACGTTAGGCCTGCAGCATTGAAACTACCATAGGCTTAACCCTCGCTCTCCCTTTACTTGTTAACAGTGCATGTGGCAAATTTTGCAAGTGTTTGTGACTGAAAAGTAAGGCCATAACAGTACCACCCAAATGGACAATACCAAACAAGACAGGTCTCTTTCCGCACTGTTCTCTCTGTACCACTGTAGTCGGCACTTTCCTGCTGCCAATATACAACAGTAACTTTTACCCACAAGTGGGCCTGTCATAAATGTCTGCTTTGTTTTCTCATTAAAAATGGTGCTAGTTATAAATCAACCTTCTTGGTGCATTCTGGGTGCAGTCTGGCCACAATGCACCAAGGTCAGTCTGTCCACAGTGCACCAAGGTCAGTCTGGCCACGATGCACCAAGATCAGTCTGCCCACAATGTACCAAGATCAGCTGTGGCTGGAGTTTTCAGTAGTTAAAATCAAGGCAAGGATAAACAAAGAAACCCATACATTCTGAGCAACCAACAGATAGTCCCATGTCAAGGACAAACTAAGAGACCTGTACAAATAAACTATGAAGCCTGTTCTCAACAATGCACTAAAACTCCTTTATTCAAGGATAAACTAAGAAACCTGTACTCAAGACAGGGACAGGTCTGGATTTGAAAAATCTTCAACTAAAACTGCAAACTGAAGCATAATTCATGGAAAGTTTTACCCTGGTCCTTTATCAATTCATTTTAAAACAATTGAGCCTTTTGCAAATTTCGGATGCCAAACTGAAGCAACTGTAGAGCTTGGCAACTGGCTAATGGTACCAGCAGTGTCTGTTAAGAATAAACTAAGCAACCTGTACTTAAGGATAAACTACATCTGTACTGTGGGATCAGCTGAGGGACCTGTACACACAGAATGATTTACAGTTGGTTGCACTTCAAGGCCTCATTGTATTAAAACAAAAAGCCTAAACATTTCCCTGTTAATCTGCCTGTTTTACAAGTGTGAATTTACAACTGCTCCAAAATTTCAATGGTGATAAAAATTCAGCTGCTGAAAATTAAGACTTGGAGCAAGGTTTTTTTTGGTGAAAGCAATGAGTCCCATAAGAGATTCCTTGCTCATACTGCATCAGTCAGAAGAAAAAAAGGTATGGCTGTCTGAATATGACATCTGGTGGCAAATTAGCAAACTAACAGGTAAATAAGGCACCATCACCAGAACATCGATGTTTGAATATATAGGCAACCTGTTAACTGCATCAGTCAGAAGAAAAAAAGGTATGGCTGTCTGAAACTGACATCTGGTGGCAAATAAGCAAACTAACAGGTAAATCAGGCACCATCACCCGGACATTGATTGTTTGAATATATAGGCAACCTGTTAAAAGACGGGTGTTAAAAACAGTTCTATATAACAGCAAAAATGCTGTGTTTTTTACATTTGACAAGCATAACTGACCTTTATTTGGTACTATATTCCCACAATCCATTCAATGTTTTAATGTGTACCCCCTTTCTTATGTTTCTGAGACACAACAATGTAGAGACAAAGCAAGAATGGAAACTTTTCTTCAGCAAAAGTTACATATGTTCAGTGAACTCAGTCAAAAAGAATTCCAGTCATGTGTTCAGAGTACCAGTCATCTTATTCAAGAAATTCAAAAACTAAATCAAAATCTGATATTTAAGCAAGGCAAGGTACAAATGAAACCAATAACCAAATTCCACAGATGACACAGGCAACAAAGAAACTGGAACAAGAACACAACTCCTTACAACAACAAAATCACAGAACCAAAGGACCAACTTTCTCAGAAGGACAAGGACCTGAGAGAGCAACTGTCAGAGAATGATAGACAAAATACTTTTGTGCAAAGTTGTGTTCCTGATCTTGAAAACCTCCTCAAGAAATGCAAGAAAAATTAATATTGATGATTTTGAGAATGCCGAGAAACACAAAACAAAATACCGGCCTCCATTAAAATTTCTGCAGTGTCTGTCCTCCAAACAATTACCCCTTTCAAAATTCTTATGGGGCCACCCCAATATTACAATGGCCCCCAAACATACAATTACCATGGCAGAAACATATACAGTCACAGGTTATTCAGAACATATCTTTTGCTAAAGTTTTTATTTTTCTGTACTTGATATCCATGGTCATGATGAAAGCCCTTACCAATCAAGGGTTCAATGTCATTGAAATGTGCATAGGATTACCATAATGCAGTCTTCATTTATTTCATCCACGCAAGAATTTCCATGAATTTGTGTGAAACAGCCTCAAATCTCTACAAAATATGCAGTACATATAGGGATATTTATTATGCATGGTCAACACAATGAATCTTTACAAGTCAACAAGCTTACTACCCATATATGTACTACTGAGTGGACTTCACTTACATGTACAGTGTAAAAACTTATTCTTCTGACAACTGTGTATGTACATGCAAACTGTTTTCCTATGAACATTTGTACAGTTAGTTTGCAGATATGTTTTATAGTTTGAAGTTCAGGGGCAAATAGAGTTCAATAGAGCAGTAATGACATTAAGGTGGCAGAGAACAGGGGTAAAATAGAGCATTAATGACATTAGGGTGGCAGAGAACAGGGGTAAAATAGAGCAGAAATGACATTAAGGTGGCAGAGAACAGGGGTAAAATAGAGCAGAAATGACATTTAGCAGAGAACAGGGGCAAATAGAGCATTAATGACATAAAGGTGGCACAGCACAGCCTGGGCAAATGGAGCAGTAATGACATTTGGGTGGTAGAGAACAGGGGCAAATTGAGCAGTAATGACATTTAGCTGGCAAAGCACAGCCTGGGCAAATAGAGAATCAATGACATTAGGGTGGCAGAGAACAGGGGCAAATAGAGAATCAATGACATTAGGGTGGCAGAGAACAGGGGTAAAATAGAGCAGAAATGACATTTAAGTGGCAGAGAACAGGGGGACAATAGAGCAGAAATGACATAAAGGTGGCAGAGCCAGCCTGGGCAAATAGAGCAGTAAAGACATTAGGGTGGCAGAGAACAGGGGCAAATTGAGCAGTGATGACATTAAGGTAGCAGATAACAGGGGCATATTCGTCCAGAAAAATCTGATGTGTTAAAAATTATTTTTAGCTGATTCAAACTATTAAGTGGTTATCTTTCAATAGCCAAAAGAAAAGTTCAATAAAAATTATTTCAGAGCAAAAATTGCAATTAAACAAAGGGTATATCTCCCAAATGTGGCCCATGTGTAACAATGTTTTCAACGCCTGCTAATAATGAAGGTTGTCAATCAAACTGCCCAGCTGCATATATAATTTCATACTTTGAAAACAATGTAACATTTTCTATGGATATTTTGTTTTTACATTGTTGGTGGGTGGGTGGGACCAGGTTAGAACTTCATTGTCATGGCTTTAATCTGATTATGACTATCGCCCACTTCCTCCTTGTGGTGTGAAACCACAAGACGGAATCGGTAGAGTGGTCCACATTTGAGACCAATTTCTTCAAAGAATCTCATTTTTTGACAAATTCAAAAGCATCTTTTTCATGACAACATATAAAAGTAGTAGAGCAACATGTCTACTGCTCATGCCAAGAGATTTATTGCAAGGGAGTGAGTACAACTCAAGTAATAGCCTGTAGGTCAGCAAACTGATGCGACTGAACTTTCACCACAAATTTCTCGAATTCAACATTTCCTATGACTTTCATATTTTGATCCAACATCTTTCAAAAACCATTCAGTCAGTCATCAGGAAATAAAAATGATTTGAAAAAAAAGGATTTAACTTAGGTTGCCCTTATAGTTTTGCAATTTTAGTTTTTTTTTTCTCTGTTTTTGAGAACCTAAAGTTGATGGGAGTTTTCTGGTTTTTGAATACCCAATGGAAGTTGAACCTGTGTTATTTTGAAGAAAAGATGTTAACCAGTGCTGGGTAGCCACATGAACTTTAAATACATAAAATTTCAAGACTCTAAGCCAGCAATTTTTAATGAGCCCTGATAAATAATCAAACGAGACCCTTTATTGAAAAAGTTGTTTGTGAAAAAGTGTGCGACACTGAAGATCTATTTTTTCTTCACACATAAGAAATATGTACATCTACACCACCAAAAATATATATATATTTACATATGTGAAAAGAAAAAAACAAATTTGCATAGAATGTATTCCAAGAAGAAAATTATGACCTAAGTTTGGGAAATTTTCCCAAATTTTGGGCCATAAAAGAGAATTCTTTTAGGGAACTTTTGGTAAAAAGACTGGAACTTTGTTAGGGAAACTTCGCTGAAAAAAGGGACCTTCAGAGCGGCACATACCCAGTATCGTCACTCATGGGAGTACCCCACCAGCGCCATCATTAACCCCCCGGACACTGACTGCCCATATATCTGCTAAGGACCCACTGAGCTCTGACAGTGATGGTCCAAGAGGTTTAAAAATGGTTTGAATGAACATGAACATACACAAGCTGTGAATGGAGTCACGCTTGACAAGACGTGTATCCTACCTGAATCCTCTTCACATACGTTGTATGTGTACATGATTCTGTTGATGCCAGACGAACAAACACCTCTGACACATGACTGTCTTTTGTTTGTGACAGGTTTAACTGTGGTTTAATGTTGTTCTTTCAGATATTATCATCAATAGAGCAACAAGGTTAGTCAACAACTAAAAGTTTATTAGAAAACATAAACGCTGGAAGTGACAGGCATGCAGTCAGGATCCACCAGAACATTCCCAGCAACCTCTGTTTATGTGACAAAAAAAAGAGAAGTTTGAGCAAAAACTTTATTTATTGTATTCTTGAATTCATAGGTGAAAAAAGTGTGCACTCTGTTAGAAATACCATTTGTCAGAAAATCTTAGGCATCTGAACACAAAAATGTATCAGTGACTGACTGGAGTCTTCAATGGAGAAAGAGCTTTGTGATGTACCCATAGGCATTACAGTTGAACAGATCCATGCAGTCTCCTGTTGTAAATGCAGCTGAGGGCCTTTACACTACTGCCCCCTGGTGGCACAGTAATGCCATCAGTATATTCAGTCACCCCTTATCAGCACATGGTTTAGTTATTGGCTTGATTTCAGTCCATCCAGGGAGAACCAAAAGACAAGGCACCTTTTGGGGTGGAATTTAGATTCTATATAAAAATGAACAGAAAAGGCTTAAAGAAGACTTTTTTCTGGAGTTTTCCTTATGGAAATGTTCTGGTGTTTCTCTAAAACTAAACCAACTGGACATGGAAAGTAGAGATACTAACAGTCCTTGGCTTGTACAATATAGCTGCGCCCACCCTCGGAGATTCTGGATCTGTATTTTATCGTCCTTGACCCAGCACAACACTTATGCAATTTTTCAGTTGCCTGCACACCACTGCCCCCTGGTGGCACAGTAATGTCATCAGTCTTTTCAGTCACTAGTGTACTATCAGGTGATGAAGTAATAGCCACCTTCATAAATGGTCCATTTCAGTGAAGCTTTCTTTCTTGGAATGCTTTGGGTAGCAAGTGTCCATTGGTGGCCAAACGAGGATCACCTGCCTATAAAGTCAACAGTCCCACCTCCTTCAGCACCATCATAGAAGAAAAAATTGTTGTGGGGTGCATCCTTCTGTGACACAGCCTGCAGGAACAGAGAGCAATGATATAGTTCACAGTCATGGACACTACTTGCGGACGGAAGGGGCGACCTGTATGCCAAACTCAGAACATGTTCATTTGATACAAGAGGATCATGATGATCATGTGCTCTGCTGACTGGAATCTGCTGGCTCTGCAAGTGAAGACTTTACTGCTCTTTTACATGGATCATGTTATTGCTTACCAATAAGTGACCAAAATTTTAATATTAGATATTAGCCAATATGTCAGTTTGAACCTTCTAGGTCACTCAAGGTCAAAATTAAGAACCGCAAGAAACCCCATAGATACTTTCCCAATTATGTTGAACAGTAACCATGAGCCTAGGATTCACCATTACCAATATACGAGCCACATGCCAGATTTGCTGACTCAGCAAAAAGCTTGGATTCTACTGAACACTATATATGCACCCCCTGTCTGAGAGTGAATAATTCCTGCTCCCCCATCTCCTTCACATCTTTGGTGAAGGTCCATCTGGCAACATCTATGTGTAAAGCAAAGCATTCTTGAGCTCAAACTGGCCAGTTGCGAATTTGCCAGTGGTGAAAAAATGGCTGATCAGGCAAAAGTAAAAAAAAATAATAATATTAGAAAAATTTTGCCCATTAGGGGAAGGTAATATTCTGCATCATTGATTTTCCTCTGAAATGTCCCTGCAGAAAAATGAAATTTCATCATCAAAATAGTGGTATGAATTTTTTTTTTTCAGCTTCAAATAGACTTGCAGAGTACGAAACCTATCTTAAATTTTTGTGTTTCTTTCCTGTGTTCAAGCATAAATGGCTCTTTCTTCTCCCCTACCATTTTTAATGAGGCAAATCAACCTGGCCAAAACTACATACTTTGTTTTGAGATCATATAGTGTAACTTCAAACTCCCCATTTTAGTTCTCATAATAGAGAGTTTGTTGTCAGAAAACTGTATTTATTCTTTAGTCCAAAGATAGGGTTTTTATGTAACACTTATGCCCCGGATGAACAAATATAAGTGAAGTGCAGGGCATGTTGAGATGTTGAATGCACTGCCATCTGGTGGCCAAACATGGAAAATGCATGGATTTTCATGAAGAAACTTGTCTGCTTCATCAAGTCTAACATAGGCCTACACATAGTTAAGAAGCATTTTTTTCTTTAAATCAGAACTTTGATAATGAAAAATTACACTGATTCATATTGATTGAAAAGAAAACTTATGCACCTGAGATATAGAATACTGTAAGCACATCACATTACATATTTATATTTGTCCAAGCTATCATATGGCCAGGATAAACATTGCACTGTATTTTTTTTCTTTCACAGTCTGGGTCCATTTACATTCAATCTGAATTACATGTTTGCTTGTACATATTTTTCAAAGTTAGAAGTCTTTCATTAATTGTACTTCTAAATAGAAATTACCAAGGCTGAACTTCAAAATCAAATATTCAGTTTCAATATTTTCCTCTGACTTTAACCACTTTATACAAACAGCAATTGATGTAAATAAAATACACTAAAACCTGTTTTGAGAGACCACCCTAGGGCAGGCCAAAAAGTGGTCACATAAGGCAGGTGGTCTCTCAATAGAGATGCAATAACATGGGACAGATGGCAAAAGGGACAAGGCAAACATGGTCTGAAAAGGCAGGTGGTCTTTACTCACAGTGGTCTCTCAAAACAGGTTTCACTGTATTGTTATCATTGGCATATAAAATACACAATTATCTCATACTTAAATACAAAGCCTTACAAAATAGTACAGGCACCACAACACACAAAATAATATATGTATTGTGATTTGGCAGATATCTTGGACACTGTATGTCCAAGTTTTACAGATTGAAAACTTATAAAAATTTATCATATTTCTGTGTACTGCACAGACCAGACAGCTTGGCTATGTCTGTCTTTGCATAAAATAAGATCAAGGTCAACCATCTTCAAACTTTACCTTGCCTTTATTAAGGAGTATATACTTGGGTAGGATCAAAGTCCTATCTAAAAAATTCTTGAGTTATGGTGTCGAAACCACAGTCTACCAACCCCTGTGGTGACCTTGAGAATTAGGTCAAGGTTATCTGTGTTGTAACTTTATCCAGCCCTTATAGAGGACTATTATGAAGTGTAATATTGACATCCTACGTTAAATTCTGAGTTACAATGCAGAAACCAAATTCACTGAAGTGGCCTCGTGACCTTGGAAATTAGGTTTAGGTCACCCCTCTTTGCAGCTGATCTAGCTTGGCCATGTGTGTCTGTATTTATCAGGAGTCTCTGTACTGTGCAGACCAGACAGCTTGGCCATGTCTGTCTGTATTTGTTCATCCTGTGTCTCCATTTCCATTTGTTAAATGAATCCATATAGGGGTCCACCCTTTGCCTCGTCACTAGCCCCCACAAAAATTATACAAATCACCCCAAAATGCGTATCATTTTTGCCTCCATCTTACCTTGATGATCTCCTGGCCCAGCACTCCACCCACAATGGCACACACAGGACTCAACTGAGCAACACAGTGACTGAAACCAATAAGAAAAAGGGCTTGATGTGTAAGAGAGGACTGAGGGGTCCTTCTACCACACAACCACACACCATTCCACACCATCACACACCATTGTCACTATTGCCTCATGAAGTAAAACCGTGTCAATGGCTTTACTTTCTCAATGATGCTCTAACAATTTTGTCTGCTTGCAATTCCTATCAAACCTGGAGAATAAAACTTTTTCTGTCATCTTTTGGGTACATCATGCTCAGTTAGTTAGCTACATGTACAAATCCCTCCCCCCAACAAATATCAACAAACCAAAGCAAAACCCTAATAATTGCCTAGCTCACAATTCAACACACCCTGACCCAAAAGCAATCACCTTTAAAACATAAAGTCCTGTCGATATCTTACTAGTTTCCTGATGATTTAAAAGTCTTAATATAATGAAACTGGCAGTTGGCACGTACCTTCCAGACACTCCCTATCTACCAGCCCCACAGCCCGCCTCATTCTGCTTGGGATGTGTCCAAGTCAACAGTTGTTCTGGCATAGACAGGGCTCATTCTGCCATGGATACAGCTCTATAGTGCCATGGATAGGGCTCTATATGCCATGGAGAGCCTCATAGTGCTATGGATAGGGCTCTATAGTGCCATGGATAGGGCTCATAGTACCATGGATATGGCTTGCTGTGCCATGGATATGGCTCTATAGTGCGATGGCTAGGGCTCATGGCCCATGGATAGGGCTCTATAGTGCCTTGGACAGGGCTCATAGCGCATGGATAGGGTTTTACAGTGCCATGAATGGGGCTCTATAGTGCCATGGATAGGGTTCTATAGTGTCCGATCCATGCCAGGATAACTGTTGATCTAAGCACTGATATCCTGCTCAAACTCACCCACAATTCTAAGTTAAAATATTTCCTTATAAGTAATTGAAGTAGATACATTGAAGCAGAAAACATTTACCATGTGGGTATTTTTGGGTCAGTTTGAGTGGGAATGGTCAATTAAAGTGATGTACCTGGCAAACTCATCCCCCACCACCGCCCTCTTGATCTTCATCTCATCCAGTACACAGTCTCTCAGTCTGAGAAGCTCAGCCTGGTCTGCCTCCACATGACCAGTGTCCGGATCCCGGCCATGAAGACTGCGGAAACGGAGAAGCACTACAACATACAAATAGGGCATTAATTCTCTACTCACAACAAACTAAGCTAGGACTACAAATTAATATTCCTTACAAAAATCCATTTACAATTTTCATCATACCTACAGTTCCAGAAAAAAAAAAGAAATGGGAACACAAACAAAACTTTGCTTGGTGTACTTTGGTCACATGGTACCAAAACAATGGCCTGGGAAGCCATCGACTGTGTACATCTGAGCACGACACAGTCGACATCTGTTACCTTCTGGACTGAACTTTGTTGATCTCTGTTGTATAGCAACCTTATGTCACATTGTTCCACAGAGAAAGCAAAATGTCAGTCTCCATGACACAATCGGAAAAGGGGCAAGTTTTATTGTTTGCAGGCATTTGATTTAACAACATTAAAGATGAATCAAGCATAAGATTTACCCACCGAAAGGTGTTCAGATAATACACCATTTTCTGGTCCCCAAGTTCACATCAAGTCTTTTGATTTTCATGTTTGTTCATAAAATAAGTTAATTTGCACTCTTAGGTGAATGAATGACATGCCTGTGTTTGGCCCTGGTATTAGGGTACCCACGTATGGAAACAAAGTACATTATAAGTGTGTTTTCCACTTTGAAGAAAGTTAATGTATTTATGGCTGCACTTATATGTAAAGGCACTTGTGCAATCTTCATTTCAGCTCAATGTATTTTTAAAAGTAATCCATAAGTGTTTTCACTAAACAAAATTTTGGGGCGATAATCATATACAGCCAAGCATAAAGAACAAATTTTCATTGGTACTGCATGTTAATAAATAAAAGTTTTAACCCTTTTGTTTTTTGTTTGTTTTTGATTCAAAAGGGATTTCACAATTTGAAAACATTACATACACCCATGTATGAGTTAAAGAAAACATTTTGAAGCTTTTTGAAGGAGAAGTTTTACAAACACAATGAAGACTCCTTGGAAGTATCGCCTATAAAATCCACAGGACCACCCTGAATGATAAAGTATATCATACATATACCAGAGCACAAAGACACTGATAGAGAGCCCACCCTGAATAATAATAGTACATCATACATATACCAGAGCAAAAGGACACTGACAGAGAGCCTACCCTGAATGATAAAGTAGGCTGCAGGAGTCCTCTTGATGACCTTCACCTTGTCTTCTGCTGACCAGTCCACACTGAAGGCATTCTCCAAGGTCACAAAAGATGCACTCTGAAAGCAGAGCATAAAGTCATTGTCAACATGTTACGATCAAACTGACCTAAAGTCTTTGTCATGATGTTAAGATCAAACTGACATAAAGTCATTGTCATGATGTTAAGATCAAACTGACATGAAGTTGTCATGATGTTAAGATCAAACAGACATAAAGTCATTGTCACGATGTTAAGATCAAACTGACATGAAGTTGTTGTCATGATGTTATGGTCAAACAAAATGTAGTCATATTCATGCTGTTATGGTCAAATTGACATGAAATTGTTGTCATGCCTTAAAGGTTAAACTGACATGAAGTTGTTATGATGTTAAGATCAAACTGATATGAAGTTGTTGTCATGATGTTAAGATCAAACTGACATGAAGTTGTTGTCATGATGTTAAGATCAAACTGACATGAAGTTGTCACGATGTTAAGATCAAACAGACATAAAGTCATTGTCACGATGTTAAGATCAAACTGACATGAAGTTGTTGTCATGATGTTATGGTCAAACAAAATGTAGTCATATTCATGCTGTTATGGTCAAATTGACATGAAATTGTTGTCATGCCTTAAAGGTTAAACTGACATGAAGTTGTTATGATGTTAAGATCAAACTGATATGAAGTTGTTGTCATGATGTTAAGATCAAACTGACATGAAGTTGTTGTCATGATGTTAAGATCAAACTGACATGAAGTTGTCACGATGTTAAGATCAAACAGACATAAAGTCATTGTCACGATGTTAAGATCAAACTGACATGAAGTTGTTGTCATGATGTTAAGATCAAACTGACATGAAGTTGTCACGATGTTAAGATCAAACTGACATGAAGTTGTTGTCATGATGTTAAGATCAAACTGACATGAAGTTGTTATGATGTTAAGATCAAACAGACATAAAGTCATTGTCACGATGTTAAGATCAAACAGACATAAAGTTGTTGTCATGATGTTAAGATCAAACTGACATGAAGTTGTTGTCATGATGTTATGGTCAAACAACATGAAGTCATATTCATGCTGTTATGGTCAAATTGACATGAAATTGTTGTCATGCCTTAAAGGTCAAATTGACATGAATTCCAAGATAAACATAAACAAAGATTTTTGTGCATAAAAAAGTTATCTATGAAATATGGGGAACAAAAACTAGAGTACCATCCACAAGATCTTCAAGGCAAAAAGCACTCAAAAGATAGCCAGCCTTTCCATCATCCAGGAAAGTCAAATATCTGATGGGCAAGTGATCCCGACAATGACTCTATGCTAAGCATACTGCAACAGAACATATAAAACAGTTGGCCAGTTTCAGATCAACAGCCCAGATATATACCCATGCCAGATATATAACCATGGCCATCCTTTGCTTTTCTTTGGTACTATAGAGACAAAATGTTTAATAATAATATTTCCTGTTGAAATTTTCCATGCAGTGAGGCAGATGTATTTGGAACCATTTGTGGAAGTTTCAATTCAGATGACACATAATATGAATCTGCAGCCGACAGACTGACGGAGAGGAAATTCTGATGAAACGACAAAATTTGTAAATAAGAATTCACCGGCTTCCTGTTGTGTAGACAGCCACATTCACTGATTACCGTTAATAAATGGATTCCCAATCCTTCACACACACTGTGACAAGATTGTTGCAAATGTTTGAAAATGTTTCAACGCCAGATGTATAAAAACCTATCACTCAACATGTGCAACTGTGATTTCAAGGCATACAATTGAAACTGATGGATCTACACAGATTTGTCTTCTTTCTCTGCCTTCCTCGTCACATAAAGTAAAAAATGTAGGTAGGTAGGTAGGTAGGTAAACCTTATTTATAGAGGGTTAAACCTGGTAAGCTGACGCTTATCTTCCCCAGGGCCCTCTTGCACGCGCCACTCAATCAGTCATTCACACGTGTGTGTGGGGACCTGTCGTGAGTGCATTTCTTATAGCGACCACTACTGAGTCAGGAGACTTGCAGCCTCCGTCATCGCCGCTGACATAATCAGGCACAGGTAACCCAAGCATGTCCCACTAAGCCTTTGAACAGTTAAGTGTTCACTGCATGTGAAGAGCCAGGGAAGAATCCCTTTGGATCGGCCGGGTGTTGAACCCCGTACCCCTCGCACACAAAGCGAGGACCGTAACCACTTGGCCACGGCGGCTCTGAATGTAATCACTAAGTCATTCTGAAACTCTGTGTTGTTCCACATTGATATAAATTACTGGAGTCAATTTCAAGGGTAAGATGGTTACAAGTTTTCACTGCAGAGTCTTATGAGGGAAGAGGTGAAGTAGTGCAGTGGGCCTTGATCTGTACAGCTGGCTTATAGCCCAAGACCTATAGAAACAGCATGGCTAAGTTTTACACTTTGTTTTTTTATGGTGTGAAATGTGGAAAGTGGTCATTGTCTGCAATTCCTGTGATCTGGCTTTCCCACTGGCTCCTGGCCCTTGACAACGGTTCAAACACAGTAACATGCTGTAACTGGTTCAACTCTTTCAGTGCCAATCACGAGTAAAGTCTATCTACTAAAGTCAGACTAGTCTGAATTCTCACTAGGATCCCAGATTTGTATTCCTCGTGAAAAGACCTTTAATTTAAGTGCCAGTATTCCTATAGTTCTAGAGAGAATATCCCAAGTCAACAGCTTTTCTCAGTGCACAATGGGTGCATTGCGTCCAATGCACGCCAAGAAAAGCTGTTGACTCAGTCTAAAATTTTGGCAGAGACAGAGTTAACAATGACATATTACTGTTGAGTGCTCAGCTTCAGGATTTGAGGCAACCTGCACCAAATAAGGTCATCACTATGACCATGAATTAGAATTTACTCCCACCTTTTTAACAACAACTGTTTCCATGGTGACGTCTGTCTTCTGTGATTTAGCGGCGTGATCCCCATCCCCAGATTTTTCTTTCACTTTCTGTTGTATTTCTCTGCAAAACAGAAAAAGGGCCAATTGTGTGAGTGAAACAAATTAGCATCCTAAGTTACATGGCAAAGGCAGAGTTGTTTACTTATCTGCATTTTGTCTTATATATTGTTTAACATGGCGATTGGTTGGTGTCTATTTTCCTTCATAGAATCACTGAAAGCAGTCCCCATTTGCACAGCTAGGCACACAAAGACAGTGGTTTTCAGCTTTTGTATACATGGCTCTTCCCACAATGCCTCAGTCTACCCACAATAAATCTGGAATCTGAAGCCCTGTGACCAAATAACAATTTACATTTCTTACTCTGTGCATTCTGTCTATATATACACGGCACATACATTTGTTTATATTTATTGGTTTTAAGCTTTTGTATAGATGGCTCTTCCCAGAATGCCTCAGTCTATCCACAATACATTTGGAATCTGAAGCCATCTGACCTTATAACAACTTACATTTCTAACTCTGTGCGTCTATGTATACATGAGACATGCATTTATATTCATTTTATTTTATATGTCTCACACTTACAAGCCAGTACCTGTGCAAAGGGGCTTACGTCTTAGAACTCTTTCCATGCTTTGTTTTATTTGGCAGGTGGATTGTCCAAATTAAGTATTTAACAGACACAGGCAACTGCTTTCATAGATATATGTCTGGGTTTTTC
The DNA here is from genome assembly GCA_964020975.1 of Hermodice carunculata. Taxonomy (NCBI): domain Eukaryota; kingdom Metazoa; phylum Annelida; class Polychaeta; order Eunicida; family Amphinomidae; genus Hermodice; species Hermodice carunculata. The sequence goes on along the minus strand of OZ026615.1, from coordinate 101,573,957 downwards.
ACGCTCTGAAACATGTTCTGATATGTGCATGCTGAGAAACTGTTATCACCTTTTAGGCTGACACAGACGACTGTCCAAAATTATCTGATGAATGTACAACGGTAAAATTAAAATTCTTCCATATATTTCAGAAATAGGCAGTAACTGAAACAATCAACGAACATATACGTGTCTAACTTGCTTCATGGATTTTTGGTATTACTAACTCTTTCAGTGCTAAATTTTGGTCTGAGTCGACATGTTTTCTCTCTGGAACTACAGGCATACTGGTACAATAGGCATACTGGTAATATAGGCATACTGGTACTTGAATGAAAGGTGTTTTTATGAGGAATCCAAACTGGGATTCTAAGTCAGACTAGTTTGACTTAAGTAGATCAACTTAAGTTGTGATTGGCACTGAAAGAGTTAATATGGAAGAATGTAAAGGTATCTGAATTTGTGGGACATATTGTACTCACTGCGCATATTCATGTTCTATCAAATCTGCAAACATGAATCCATAGTAACCAAATACATCAGCTCCATAGAATTTTATGTTTTTATTGTGACATATCTTGTTGATTCGCATCATTTGTTCACAGGAGCTGCAGGTCACACAGACAAGGTCAAAGTTGGCAAAGAACTCGTCTGGTTTGTCAGCCACTTCTGTTGTATCAGCGCTGACCTCAACCATTGGGTTCAGCTGCTGGATCTGCTCCAGCGAGGCTTGAGCTCTCTAGATTAAAAAAAAAAAGAAAAGGTAATAGACATCTGACTTCTGACTTTTCTTTCTACAAATATGCAAACAATTATTGGCTTAACATGTTCACATAGAATTATTTCTGATCTATCTGTGTCTGTAAAAGCTGTCAGTGCCCAGCTCAGTGGTAGCGCCATGTGACCAAGTTGTGGTGGTTGTCAGGTCAACCAGTGTGACTGATCACCATGCACTCTCTCTGGTGCACCAAACGCTTTCACATGGGACTGATCATGTACTCACTCTGGTGCACAGAGTACTGTACCCACAGCATTACAATATCAATCGTGGGGCAAACATGTATTGCACCATAATTTTTCAACTGTACTTGTTTTTAAACCAAATAGCAATTCACAACTTTGGCAGTGGATAGAACACAAGCTGCCAGAAAAGAAAAGGGCAGGGAGGAGAAAGCTGTTTTGGGTTTTAGGTAACCTCAGTAAGGTTCTGCACTCATGTTGGCTCGGTAGATATCTGTAAGTAAGAGTCCAGCAGGAAGGCTTGCCCAATGAAGTATGTTGCAACACATGCCGTATATAGGCCAATTGTTTCATATACATCGGTTATTTATGTAGCATTTGTACAAAAACTAATTTGACCATTACTTACCAAGTTAGGCAAATGCATACGCAGAGTGGCTTTTGCCAGCGGCAAATGAGGTCTGTCAATACCATGGCAACAAGAAAAAAAATTTATAACTTGGACTGAATTGAAAAAAGCCTAAATCAACCTTTCTGTCTCACTCTTCGTTCCTTTCTTGTAACATGTTCAAAGTTTATTTGTACAGAATTAAAAGGTAGTGACTGTTGAAGTCTCAGGAACAATTCATATTTCAGCTTTCAGTCATTTTAAAAATAGTTTGACCTAATTATAAGTTATCATCAGTTAAAATTTTGACACATATATGCATGTAAAAGGGTCTGCTCCATGTTGTTTATTATTGTATTTTTTTCAACCAACTGCATTTTGAGAGGAAATGTATATTAAAAATTTTTCTTCAATTTTATTTTGTTTATTTTGACCTGCTGCTTTTCTGATGCCCTAGAAAAATCCTAGTACCAAGTAATTATGTAACATTGGCCTAAGGTCCATGATATCAGCAAAGTTGCTTGCTTCGGACCTGGGTCAGAATTTGTAAGTACATTGTACATTTTTTATCGATCCCAACAGCTCTGTCATAATATTCCACATAAATTTTAGAATTGTTTGTCTTTGAAATGTTTAATTTCCATAATTGACAAACCTTTTTTGTGTAGTTTTGGTTCGATGCTTTCGTGAAGGTTAAATGTTTTTGTGAAGGTTAGAATCATAAGCATAAAGCATTTTATCACGGAATTTTTAAAGATGAAATCTGCGATCAGTATAAATACTTCATTTCAATTTTCTTGACTCTCTCCTGGTCAAGCTATTTGACTTCCTTGGAAAAGTAGTTTTTATTTTGTTTTGTTGTATATTATTGATCAATTAATTTTTTCAACAGAGAACATGGTGCATGTCAAGGCTTACACAACAGTGCGCCATCTAGTGGCACTTGGAATAGCTGTACTAGCACAAGGTGATGGTATGTGCCATGGCAGTAAACAGTCAAATCATTTTTGTAGCTTTAGGTTCATCTGTTTGAAAGGATTTAGTGAAATATGGTTATAATCCAGCTTGTATGCTGCTTGAACAAAAACTCACTGTGAGTTTCTGTTCAAGTAGCATACAAGCTGGATTATAATCATGTACCAGTAATGTGATATTTTGAGGCGCTGGTGAAGTTTTAAAAAAATGATGGTCTCTATGAAACTGATTACTGTCCACTGCCAGGCTGTCCTTTTGTGTTTCTTGTAAAAAGTTTGCTCATAAAATCACCATCGATTTTATGAACTTTTCTGTTGTGTTGAGTGACAAATTTATTCTTTGCAAGGTATTTATCTCAATCTGCATAGAAGTTTTAAAGAGAAAATGCACTACTTGAAGTTGCTGTCACTCACATTTTTTCCACTGTCCTTCCTATCCACCAGAAACTGGGAACAAGCGTCTTCCTCCGTGACCTGGTGAACACACAGATAAACACCAATTAGCTGCTTGTAACATTTCGATGTCTATTGCATAGCAAAACATTTTAAAACATAGTATGTACCTGTCCAGGACTCGGCAATTCGCATGTCCTATTGCCCGCGACAAGTCAGATTTAATCTCGGGCAAGTTAAAATTAATAGGTACTTGCCCCGTCAGGCAACCAACTTTTTTTTCCGCTGGGAACTCTATTCTTCAAATTTTCATGACACAGTTACAAGTTGCGGTTGTTTGTAAGGCTGGCAAGGGGGTGGCAAAAGGTGACAATAATCCGTCGTGATAACAGTGTTTGAAGTCAGAGCGCTGCGTGCTTGCTGAAGAACTATGGGGGGTCTAATCACTAAAAAAGTCAGCTTCGCTGCAGGTGTGTGGGGTCCCGATAGGTGAAAATAATTGCTGATTGATAAACATGCCAAGTTACTTGGTCAGCAGTTGTATTCATCAGAACATTATTTCTGTCAACACAACCAGACATTTTTCACTGTCATACATATGATTACAATATCAAAGGTACCGGCAGTAATTGGCTTGCTGAGTGGGGTCACACTTCTCACTATCAGTGTGATCTGCCCCAATGATGTCAAAGCAGCATGAAAAATACTAAAATTTGCATGGTGAATTAATTGGCAAATTAACATCAAATGCCATTTATCCGTGGGTTCTAACAGTGTTTGAAAAATAGATGCCCTGAGATGACTTCCCGGGCAAAAACAGCACACAACTTCCAGTCACACGCAAGTCACAGCATGGAGTGGATCTGCGGTGAACTGATCCAGTCTCACAGACTGATTTGGGACGCATTAGGCTATTCCCTCTATCCCCTACCTTTGTGTATTTGCCTGTCACTCCAAATAACTGTTGCAATAAACACTGGAATCTTTATTTTCAAATGCTGCAATATAAAGAAAGCTTCCTGTTTGTGTGTTCCATCCATAAATTAAGGCAGATTCACACGTTCGCTGGGAGGAGGCCATGATGAAAACACTGTAACACGAGCAATGATTGGCTCATTTTTGCATGTGATTCAACATGTTCAATGGACCAATCGGTTGATGTATTGTGCGTCAGATCACATGGCCAAAGCACCTGTTTGTGTACAGTTGCAGGAAAGATGTTGACGGTGCGCACAGTCGCTTTCTGATTTGAAATATTAAAATTTTTGTTTGAATTTGGTCTAAGAGCACTGTTTATTGCGAGGAACTTGCTAATACTGTGTGTGCAAATTTACTATGATGTACAGATAGGAATCATGGTAGTTAAGCAAACGATATGCATCCCATCACGGCATCAGAGGCAGCGAGAAAGGATCCTGAAACCAGTGCAACTATTAAATATATACAGTGGTCCCCCTCTTATAAGGCCCCCCTCAAGAGAGGCCACCCCCTCTACAAAGGCCGCCTCTCCATGCAGCAAGTATAGCATTTTCATTATATTTTACCCCTCAAGAAAGGCCACCCCTCTTATAAGGCCACATTTCTAGTGCATTTATGGTGGCCTTATAAGAGGGGGACCACTGTATAGTAATTTAAGTTTGCCCGGGATACAGAGCCCTATAGTCCCATAAAATTACAATATATTTTTCATCGTTAGTCACCCCATGCAAATAGCTTACTTTTCAATTCGTATTTTTAATATTTTGCCAGTTCCAATGTCAAACGGAACTGTCAAACAGTTGCAGCTGGAATTGTTGTAAAATTTGACTTTTTTGCGAATTAGCAAGCAACAATAAGCAGCAAATACATTTTAGAATAAATGGTTTATCCAGGCCTTAACACTGTTAGAAAGAAAAGTGATGTTTATAGAAGTTATATTAGGACAAGTGGATTTTGCATATGGGCAAGTGGATTTTGAAATCTACTTGGCCTGCGGAAAAGTGATTTTCCGAAAAATTATCGAGCCCTGCTGTCCATAAATGTGAGCTATCTCTGATTTAAAAACTGTTAAACAGTGATGCTCAATATTTTCTTAATACATTAGGAGAGCAGAAACTGAAGCTCTGATACCTGTAGCAGATACATGCATCTGAGTCAACGTTCAAGAATATTCAGAACATATGTACATGTATGTGTTGCCAGTTAGTGCTAATATCCTCAGATTTTGTAAAGAAAAATTTTCCATTGCTTACATTTTACAAGAATCAGACTTTCAAAATGCATATATTTCAATGGTATTATGTGAATATTGACAAGCAAAAGTTTAATTTTGCAAAGTAAATTGCAATACACTTTTGAGCCTTGCTGGGTCAGTTTGACAAGCTCTGTCCGGCTTTCAGGGTTGACAAGTTCAGGTTCAGTCTGTGTCCGTGTGTGAGCAGCACCACCCTCAGCTCATGGCGGTAAATGGTTAAGCTGAAACCTGCAACCATGCCCTGGCCTGATTCCAGTCTGGATTCCTGACAACCAATCTGGATTCCTCTGAGCTTCCTTACAATAATACAAGGTACACAATAATATATTTTCATGTCATGTTGCTCTACAAATCAATTCTTACACTTGTCATTAATAGTAGATGGAAAACTACACTGGTCATACAACACGGATAAAAATCACAAGATGCTGTTTAAAATAAGATGGCACCCAGCAGCATACCATGGGCCGTACACTCTGGTATTCAATCTCAATACGGGCGTTCCGAGTTAGGGATTTTTTTTAACACCAGGCTTCGCATGGTAGATTTTTTCCCTCCGCGCATGCCCGACATGCCTGGTAACGCAATTCCGCGGTCAAACTCTCCCGGGGTAATAGTAGGCCGTGACCAACACAGCGTGACAGCGAAACCCATAAGAGAACCGACATGCAACAGTGATCATTCTGGGATTGCCCCATTCAGGACGGTGGCCACTAGGCTCTACCCCCCCCCCCCCCCCCCGTAACCTGCACGAGGGCGCCTACGCCCGCGAGGAACCCATATAACAAATAATTATGATTACAAAAAACAAACAAACAAACAAAAAAAAACCACTTTGTCTAGCCTGTGGAGCGGGTTTGTCTTTCAGGACGGTGGCCACTAGGCCCTTGCCCCCCCCCCCCCCCCCGTGGCCTGACGACTTCCCCCTCCCCGTACCATACTTGTAATCAAATATACTCAAATTTTCTGCACTACCGGAACCCATAACCCACTTAAGAATAACAAAACCCATCCTGGCTAACTTTGTCATATCGACAGACAGCCAAAAAAATCTCACCACAGAACAGAACAGAACAGTGATCGTTCAGTTTCAGTGAACATGGCGGGAAATACGGACGACGGAGCGGCGATTAACGTGATTGAACAGACGGAAAATGAACTACTCGACAAATTCTCAAAGATGAAAGTGGTTGACCTTCAGAAGTTTCTAAAGATTGCCTACCTAATAAGCAAATGTGACTGGACACCCAAGAATGTTCAGAAGTACCGCGAATCCAGGGGCGCATCCATGGGGTTAAGTTACACGTGCTGTCCAACTTTGTTCCATGCAAACTTTTGTATGTGAAGGCACTTTGTACAAGACCAACCTCGCAAGGCGAGGCACTGAACCAGGTCTGGGGAATAGTCACGGAAGAAGGGGTCATCCATACTAGCTTTAATAATAATTATTCGATATTGATTTATTGTTTAATGTCGCCAATCTTAAACAAATAATAACAGCTGATCTGAAAATGCTTGAAGGCCTACAGTGTGCCAGTGATCAGGTAACAAAGTTTGCAGACAGTGTATTGCAAATTTAAGTCAGGTGCTTTACTGTTAATTTCTAATTGCACCCGTCAAGCGCTAATCTGGTTAGTGGTCAGCCAAGCGCAAGGATCTTCAAAGCACTGGCAGAAGTGCGCCCTAGGCTAATCCCTCAGAACTAACCGAGTCAATCAAGGGTGACTTAATGCATGGTTAGTTATGCCACAATGCAGGCCCCAATTTGTATAGGTTTTGTCTCAGGTTTTGTGTCAATATTTTTCATAGTGACCGTGTTTTCTGCTATCTTTGGTACATCCTGGTATCTTACAGTTGTACACTGGCATGCTTTCTTGTAGTTACACTTGCAGGTTATTGAAATAACCGGCGCTAAAAAAATGACACCAACTTTCCCGTGTTAACCCAATGGGGAAAAATGGCGAGACTTGAAAGTGTCCCGAGACTTGGAGAAACGTGCGTGACTTCGCGGGAACATAGTAGTCAGCGCCACCGGTGGCAAAAATTGTCCCTATCTCGGAACTAAGCTATTGACCCTATCGATTGCTTACTCTGGTTAAGGTGCCCGTAAAGGTACACTCTTGAGTGGTGTACCTGGAAATATTTTGAACACCTGCCACAAGGTAAGCACTGTACTCATACATTTCCCCTCACCTGTCGATGATCCAGCACAGTCAATGATTTGAGTCCAGCAAGCACTATATTCTTGGCCACCTCAGCTCCAAGCCCTCCCATACCAACCAAAAGGGCACGGGCCGCACGCAATCTACAAAATATATCACATTGCTACAGCAACTGGCTCCCACCACAGGCACATTAAAACTTTTCTGTTTTTGTAAACAACAAGGACATGGGCCTAAAATATAATCTGTGGCAGCAAACTAACAAGTTGGGGCGTGATGGTATATTTTGGCAGTCTTTCATAATTATGCATGTACATAATGTACATTCATACTACAGTGGTACCTGCTCTAAGTGGCCACACCTTCTGCCACGAAAAAGTGGCCACACACAGTAGGTACTGTCACCACAGGTAATTTTTACAAAGATACAGGTAATGTTGGGAGAATACTACAGTGATTGGATATCTGGAATAAGAATTTGCTGGCAGCATTTCTGTTGGGACTCTTGAAACATAAAATATTCTCTTGTATATATACATGTATATGTTCTCTTGTATATATATATATATATATATATATATATATATATATATATATATATATATATATATATATATATATATATATATATATTCATTTTTTTTGATTGTGACAGTAATATTTATTTCTTGTAAGTGGTTTTGCCTGCAGAGCTGTTTCGGATGGTTATCATGCTGGGGTTGGTAACCCAATCTACCCAAACAAAAGTTGGTCAGTGAATTACAGTAGTTCCCCTCTAATATGGCCCATCTCACCAAAGCCTACCTCTCCAATATGGCCACTATTCATCATGCAGGAATGTGGCATTTCTTTGCCAAAATCATCCCCTCGAGAAGGGCCACCTCTTATCTTTGGTAGAGGGGGACCACTGTACAAAATTTTGCACAGCTTAATTCACATGTCGGGTCAGTCTTCCATCTTATTTTCCCAATATAATGCTCACATATGCATAAGAGTGCCAAATATGTGATCATATCTGGAGTTCAATTTCCTTTCATTTTGTGTAACTTTTCAGAGACAGTGTAAAGTAGATAATTTTTGATAAAATCAGATAAATTTATATGGAGTGACATCATAGAAAAGTGGTGAAGGAACAAGTAAGAAAATATAGTACAACTGAATTCTTTATTCACAAATCAAAAGTCATGTTATTTGGCATCATGTCAACATTGTGAAGAGGCACTACTTGCTGAAAAAAAAGCTGCATGTGAATTCCAGTCCAGTGTGCTACATGTTTCACATTAGCATCTCTCACACATAATACAAAATATATTCAAGTTTTTGCAATGTTGATCTTTTCCAATAGTTATTACAGTGTTGCCTTTGCCTTGTTACAAGTCTGCTTCATACAAAAGCCGAAGTCTGATTTATTAACCAAGTAAAATGTCTGCATGGTTTTAGATTCAACTCATCCAAGGCATGTCAAGTTCTCCTGGCTCAAACCCAGTATATATACCACTAGGCTCTGGATACCTGCCATGGACTTTGTGGACCACACAAGACGGCAGCTCTGTCCTTACCCCCTTCCCCAGGTACCGGTGTATCCACCACATAAACTGGCGATAACTTGCTAGTCTGTACATCCTGAAAAATACAAGAATGAAGCATGCTAAGTAAAGTGTCCAGCCATGTCTAAGGCATTCTACATAAATTATCTCCTTTCCCCAGTTAGATCATTATCAATTTGTCATCATCATCACACAGTCAGTCAAATAAGTTTATGGAAAGTATATAGAGTAAATAAATTAGCCTACAGCGTATGGGGGCCATCGTGAACGGTAGTCTGATTACATATACGGTAGCTCACTACCAGTACAATCTTATGGCCAATTATCACCTCTGCGTGTGTGTGTATTGCTGCAAACATGCAATCTGAGCGTTACATACCAGCCCCCCAATGGCGGCATCCCAGTGTATCCTCTCCCTGAGCCGAGACCAGAGGCTCTGAATACCAAATAAAATGTATACTCAGACTCATTAGAATCACGGCCCCATCTGATAAATGGAAATGAACAAATATGAACTTCTTACTTTGGTGGTATTGGGTGTGGAATCGGCTTGCCGTGGAGATCTTTCATGGCTACCATCGATGTCCAAAGCACATCGGGATTCAGGCAGACAGCCTCAAAACTTGGGTGTTGAGCGATGCAGCTTTGGTTCGCCTCCTGTGTTTTGAAGTTTGCTCCCTCAACCTCGCGACAGCATATATTCTCTCTTAGAGTCGGCAGGTTGTGGCAATGTCCACACAAGCACCAGTGTGTGGTGGTCAGTCTCTCCTGTGGGATGTTACGTTGACTAGGTTGTGGTGGCGGAGGGTCATCTCGGGGTCTGTCCCATCTTCTCGGAAGCCACCGAGTCTCATTCCCATGCTGCCGTCTAGGCTCATGTTGATAGGGTGCCAATGGGTCCAACACACTCATTATCTCTTCTGATCAAAAAATATCAGTGATTGTCAGTGATCACGGGTCCTACAGCATCTACAAATCCAAATTCCCTAGTCGCTTCCAGTCGTTCGCAGGCTAGCAAGCTCAATGGGATACATGTAAAATTTGAATTCAGTTGAACTGGGATGAGAAGGATCCATGGAAATTTGTGTCTTGTACTTGTACTAATCATTAATATACTTTTATTTTTTATACTCATGGGCAATACAACAAAATTATCTTTAATATTATGATGACGATTTATCCATTGAGGTATATTTGTATTGAATGACTTTGCTCATTACAGCATATAATCGTGGGTTTTGTGTTGCTTTTGGTGTTTTTTTTATGTTGTTTTCTTTTTTTTTGGTTCGTTGAAACACTACCTGCTATCGGCCAAAAATAAAATGTGATTCATTTAAGTCTGTTCTGTTTGTTTGTTATTATTCTACCGGTACTGTATTTTAAAGGAGTAATTTTCCTTTGAGTAGGCCAAACAAATTTCGTAACAGGCTAATTTATTTTATGAGGAATTATATAAGAATCTTGGCGGATTCTGCAGCAATTACATTTTTTTACTTTCCCATTTCGCCACAAATTTTCAGGTCTGTCCCCGTGTTGGTATTGTTACAGTATATGTTTATAAATGTGTACACATATATATATGTATATATACAGTGGTACCTCTCTTGAGAGACCCCTCTTATGAGAGACTGCATATCTTTTTAAGACAGCTCTCTCAGAACACTGCGCTATCTTTGTATCTCCATGTTGTTGTACCTCTTATGAAAGACCACCTGTTTTGAGAGACCGCATTTTGACCCGCTGTAGGGGTGGTCTCTCAAAAGAGGTACCACTGTGTATATATATATATATATATATATATATATATATATATATATATATACCATAAGGATTTAAAGCTGTGCTTGCATCTTACTGTGCTAGCCATTGACATATTAGAAGTAAACCATGTTTTTTTGGCTTTAGGCTCTGCCTCTGAGGTCGGCCTGCCTATTTCATCATCAATCAATTACCATAATGCATGTATGTTGCACTTCTTTCATGTCAATAAAGTACATTAAAAATGACAATCATAGGATTGACATATGTAGGTATGATAGGAACAAATGGCCTTTAAAAAAAAGTACATGATTTCTAGGAACAGAGCCGAGGGTGGTAATGGCAATTTTAGTATCCCCTATTAGAAGCATGTGTAATTTTGTGCCCCCCCCCCCCCATAATTGGGTAGATAGATTTTGTGACACCCCCACCCCCCACCCCTCCTGGTAAATAATGACTGCCCCCTTATAGGTCTTTGACCAGTAACCAGTAACCCTTCAAGTCAAGGTCGGGTCAACTGATCCACAACTTTTGATCGGATACTGAATACTGTTGCTGTCTCTATTGGATGTTAATATCACAGGAGCAGAGCATCCCAAATGAAGTCCAATCACCATTTTGGATAGGATTCTGATAAATACTAATAGGAAAATACTTATGAACTGTGAGTTTTAGAAAGGCACTGCTACTCCAGAAAAAAACTTAAATTATTTGATAACTTTGTGTATATTCAGAGACATATTTGGCGCGGAACGGTCAATCATGGAGGTAAAGTACACAAATGCACATGTAAAAAAAAAATCTAATCACATGACCCCCCATTTTCTTGGTTTTAACTTGCTGCTACCGGTATAAACTTGCAAGTAGAATGCAAAGGAAGTTGTGATTTTACGCTTCAAATAGGAGAAATATGCCAGCGAATGTCGCTATTTTAACATGTAAATGCATTAGGCCTAGGTTACTGGTCCAAGACCAAGGCAAGAGAGAAACTGTATTTTTATTATTTTATGTTTCGGGGCCCCAACAGAGGGAGCCTGCAGTACCACATGCTGGGATGCTGGATTTTCTCTTTAGTATTGACGTTTTATATTCATGACCCATTATATACATTTTGTACACTTTGCTGTCCTTCGCTATGTTCTATTGTTGAATGTCAATGTGCAAATCAAGAATCAAGAATCTTGAATCTCAGTGCAAATGCCCTCGGGACAGCGGCTTGGCGCTTGTACCTTTTCTGTGCATCCAGGCCCCACAGTCTGATCTGTCTATCATAAATTGCTGCCTCGTCTTCCGTCAGAGCCGCCTCAGTTTTCTCTCCCATCTTTGATTTTAAATTGGTAAACTTGCGAAGGGTAGTACAGCTTCACAACAACCCCATGCCGCGCACATGAGCGTTTGTCTGTTCGGCGCCCGGAAGTACACGCTTGCAAGTATAAAGAAATTTTTAATTGGATGAGAGCTCGATAAGAAACCAATGAAATCCAACGTAACAAATTATTGCGAAACTTCCGGAAGCCACATCGACCAGAGGCAACATGGTGCTGTTGGAGAACGATGCGGTAAGGGTGCGCACAATTTATACCGAATTTGCTCACTTGTATGCATTAAACAGTTGTTTTGTTCCAAGGTAAGCTGTAAAAACATTTTTTCTTTCACTTTTATTTACAGTTTCTCAGCGAACTGACTAGGCTGTTTCAAAAGTCAAAGACATCTGGTTCGCTCCAACTTACTATGAAGAAATGTAAGTAAGCTAGCGCTTAGCCTTAGAGGACTATGGTGATTCCTGCAAGGACAATTCGTAATGTTCCGACCCATCGCCATGTTGGAATCTGACCCAGACCCAACTTGACAGGTTGGAATATTCCAACATGGGCCAGGCCCATATTGGAATTCCAGCATGTGGCGTTGAAGTACTGGAGAAAGTGCAAAGGAGAGCCACAAAATGAGTACCTGAATTATCAAATTTATCTTTTGAAGAGACATTAAAAGAGTTGAAGTTGACCACCTTAAAAGAGTGAAGGGTGATATGATAGAAGTTTTCAATTTAAGGCAAAGTATTGAGAATGTAGACTGGCAAACATTTTTTACAGAGAGAGTATATCAAGGTTTTAGAGGTCATGCATTTACATTTGAAATCAATTGAAACGTTCCAGACTTTCATGTAAGGAAACGCTTTTTCTGTTCCAGATCTGTCTGTCTGTGGAATAGCCTTCCTGGGCACGTAGTGAATGTTCCAAATGTTATTGCATTTAAAGCAATGTATGACGCTTATTATAATAACCCATTACGTGGATGCCAAAATTGACGAGTTTGCCCACATCTGCTTCCAGTGAGGAAGAGGGCACTTGTAGAGATACCATGCTGTCGGGGACTGCATTCCCTATCTATTACATGCTGAATGCTTGAAAGTTGGGACAGGTGCATCACTATTTTTACCGCTTCACAGCTAAACAATCAGTCAGAAAAGCTTACCCTTCAAAGGCATATATATTAAAGTCAGTTAAGATTATATTTCTATGATGTTTATATGCTGTCAGTTGAGGTACAGTCCATTTCCAAATGCTAGCAACACAGTGTTTTAGATAGGCAACTCTGCAGCTTGCGCCTCTTCGCATCCCAGCATCCTGTGCAGTGGAAGTCACTTTCACACCAAGTGCACATGTGCAAAGCTATCCGCGAAAGGGTTTATGGCTTTTGAATCACTGTAGAGTCTTTCTGAAGTGTCTTTTGAATGGTCCATTAAGGTATTATTTCAAGGAGGTTACAAATATGATCCCACCAGTTTTGTAGAATTTTTAAGGTTAATCTCTGAATTTCACAATATGTGCCAATTGAGTCTCATGGTTTATATGTTGTAACCATGATATGTACTTACATTAAAATGTACAGATTTTATCAACTAATAAAATGAATTATGTGGGAATCATGATGTGCTACATGTTTTTGACAGTAATGACAATATAAAAGTCGGTTTTTGTCCATTGAGAAAAGTAGTAGAACTGAGTTCAAACACCATTTGAATATTTGTACTAAAATAACTTTTTCTGTCAAATGCTGTCACTGGACCTGCTTGGCAAGTGCCAAGTAGTGGCAGCGCACTTGATCCTTTCCTCACAAGAACCAGCCATTATTAATTTTTGATGGCATGCAAGTACATCATTACCAACTTAAGTCAGAATCATAAGATATGCAAATGCTGATATTAAATGTTGCAAGTGGTGTATGTGTTTTAATCTAAGAGGTCAATAATCATAGAGAGGAAGACATATCAAATCACCTTCCTTTCCAGCTAAATCTCAGGCTGCCCATGGATTTGTCCACAATGATTGGGTACATTTCGATCAAAAAGTTATCTGATCAACTGTCATTTTGACCTAATCACAGGTCAGCAAAAATTACGCTCTGTCAACAGTTTATTCTGCCAGGTGTGCTTTCGACCTAAGTTCAGTTCGTCATCAATACCATTCTGTCTAGTTACTTTCAGTTAACTGTCATGCACTGTATATATATACATGTGTATTTTTATATTTCATGTTCGGAACGAGCGGGACTCGAACCTGCTACCTTTGGCACCAGTCGCCTAGCTGAAATGGGAAACGCACATATCCACTCGACCAAATTCCCATTCCTAAAAAGAATGGTTCAATGGAGGTAGTTATGTGCGAGTGCCATTTGGACATTAGCATACTTACACTTGGATATTATACACCATTAAAAACTATTTGAACAACTTAATGTGGGTGAAAAAAAAGAATACCAGACAGTGTAGTGATTTTGACATTTGACCTATTACATTCACAACCATTCAACGTTAGTCAGTTATAGACATGCTCAAATAGAGAAGATAAAGAACAGCACTGAGCATGTCTGATGCATAGTATGCTGGATCTGGTGCACACAGCTGTGGGTTCAAACAGACAATTTTTTCAGGTGGCATCAGTCATTGTATTGATTATATTTGTTGCCCCCAGATGGCACTGTTGTATGTGTTGGCCCAAGTATGGACATTTCTGCAGTACAGTATATTATACACATTGAAAAGGGGAGCAAACATTGTTTAAGTTGTCTGATTTCCCCTGCAGAGACCTGAGGTCATTGCCACTCCAAATATGTAAGGTACATATATATTTGAAAAATAAATCTAAATTCTTTGGAATGGGCAAGATCTATGAAGTATAGACTCTACCCAAAAGAAAAGAAATAGAACTTGGAACAATATAAATAGAGATGCACAATTTCATACAACCATTACCATATTGAATGCAAAAAAAAAAGCAAGGGCCTAGCAGCAATTTGGTTGTGAAGTTAGTTAGTTTATTAGGTTTTCACCTGCAGCAAAGCATCATAAGAAATTTTCATGCTACTGAATGTACCTGGTAATTATACGGAGGTATGACATTTGATGTTTTTCGCTGATGTAAAACTAGGCTTGCGACATAACCTTTTTTTTTTTTTTTTTTTTGGCTTATTTATAGTACAGTCGTACCATCGATGTGATGTGGAGTAATGTGTCAATATTAGCATGTGTCACTCCGTGATGTGGTAATATGATATAATTAGTGTTAGTATATCACCCACTGGATCCCATGTTAGTATACCACCCACTGGGTCCCATGTTAGTATACCACCCACTGAATCCAGTGCTAGTATACCACCCACTGAATCCCGTGTTAGTATACCACCCACGTGGTCGCGTGTTAATATACCACCCACTGGGTCCCATGTTAGTATACCATCCACTGAATCCTGTGTTAGTATACCACCCACATGGTCCCATGTTAATATACCACCCAATGGGTCCCGTGTGAATATACCACCCACTGGGTCCTATGGATGGTCGGAGTTCCCCAAAACATAAGCATGCTTACTAACCCAGGGGTGGAGTGCATTAACTGGAGATCCTATGACATGGGGGATTCTAGTATTGATTTGCACAACTAGTGTGATTGGGTTTTTTATTCTAGAAGGTCATGGGAAAATAGAAGTTTAAAATTTTATTATGTGGCATCAAAACCACATGAGCAAATTGTGCAATTCTTGTACATGGGTACAAGTTTTCCATTTTAAAACAGAATTCTGTTTGGTGCCAAATTTTTGCAAAAATATTTTATTCAGGATATGTTCTAAAATATGCAAATTCAGCAATAAATGAGGGCTGAAATTTTTAAAGGGGTGTTTTCTGTTTTGCAAAAATTGTCTTTCACCCATGCATGTACGTTGCCTAATGTACACACTAATTGGTGCAGAGAGCTATGAATATTACTGTATGGTCTAGATATAGCCCTCCCCATATATATATATATATATATATATATATATATATATATATATATATATATATATATATATGTATATATATATATATATATATATATATATATATATATATGTATATATATATATATACATGTATATATATATATATATATATATATATATATATATATCTTTAGAGGACTAGCCACAATAACTGCAGTTTCTATTGCCAACGGAGTAAGTCTTACACATATGTTCTCCTGCTGTCTCCAAAACCATTTTATGAGATAAATCATCGAAGCTGAGAATAGTGTGGTTGCAACATACCCATATATTGTTTTCTCTGTGCACTTGCAGGGCCTTTTTTTTTCATTTGGCAATAAATAGACAAAAACACAATAGATGGAATTCTAATGGATTCAGAAAAAAATGCAATTATCAATGACAAAACAAAGAGAGAGACGAACATATTTGTGTTCTCGAATACCCATGCAGTTAATAAACAAGAATTCAAATTTAAAGGCCATGGAATAACTATTTACTGAAAACTTTCCCCAGATTTTTTTTTTTAAACTGGCAGATTTTTTAAAGTTAACCTTTGCTACTTTCTTTCAGCATGAAGTCATTCATGCACTAATCTTCTCTAAAATGAGGACTTTGTAAGGCCAACTTAGTAGTTTATTCCTTTTGACCTCTCTCTCTCATGTATGCTAACATTGAAGCATCATATATCAATTGACTGAGTGGGTGGACACAGTGTGGATCACAGTTTGACATGACTGCCATAAATTGTTCTTCTGTGATAGGGTTCCTAATTAACATGGTTCAATAGTGTCAAGCAGAGTTTGCCAAGCAGTATCATACATTGGGCATATTATTAAAAAGTGTATCCTATCTTCAACTCATGTTTTATTTACAATACTTGCGGTCTCCCCATGATGTATGTGGTCTTGCATGTCCACCTGTTTCAATAGCAAGATGGCAAAGCTTAATCAGAATCAAGACAGCTGGTTTTTTTTGTTTTTCGATTTCAGCACATTTTATTGACAAATGATACACTGCCATGTTTTTACATGGTTACAGCAACCACATGGCCAGGCATGCTGTTTACAAATTAGGAGATATTTGTTTCATTTTTTGCTCTTCTTTTTAGCCATTCACGTATGTTGAGCACTTATAAAGAAATATACATTGCTCTTTTCTGTCAGAAAATTTAAATGAATTTGGTACACATTACCTTCACGTTTTGCTTGAAATTGGTTTTCATTTAAGCATCCACAAAACTCTTCAGCAGGGGATGCTTTCTAAAAAAAAATATTTTACAGATTTACAACATTGGGGATTTTAACGTCAAAATTTTTCCACCAGTTTTCATTCTGCTTAGAATTTTGACATATACATCTGTGTAACCAAATTGTATATTTAGCTGTTCTTTATGGTTGGTCTTTAATCACACTGAGGTATGGTTCTTTTAAATTTGGCTTTTAAAACTTTGATATTTTAGTTGTGCATAATTTACCACTTCTCAGTTCCAGAAATTTTACCGCAATATGTTTTCATCTTTAGAATTGTTTCTTGTTTTACTTGGACAAGATTTACTTAGACTGATGGTATACAATATTCAAGTACTTTTGCTCCCAAACATCTGCAAAAGTCTAGCTTGCCACAGAACCTTCTTATGTTTGTGTACCAGTTTTTTTTTTTTTTTTTTTACCAAGTCTGCACCGATAAAGTAAGGTCTTGTATAAGAGGTGTAGTTTCAGGGGGGTGCACTATTCTGATCCAAAATGTAATGTTTAATGAGCAAATACATGACTACAAGATGGAATGGAGTTTTATAAGTACATGTACATACAGTCATTTTTATCCCCCGCCCACGAAGTGGGGGAAGGGATATGGTAATGGGCACTGTCCGTCCTTCCGTCCGTCCGAAACAAATTTTGTCCGGCCCATATCTTCTACATTATTAATGCTACCTCTTCGGATTTTTTATGGTGGGTAGACCTTAGGTAGTAGGTGTGCATAGGCATTGATTTCTGTGGCTAATTACTTGCATTAATTAAGTAATTAGCAAAGTTCATTAAGCAAGACAAATTTTGTCCGGGCCATATCTTCTAGACTATTAATGCTAGCCCTTTGAATTTTTTATGGTGGGTAGACCTTAGGTAGTAGGTGTGCATATGCATTGTTTTCTGTGGCTAATCACTTCGTTAAGGAAGACAAATTTTGTCCGGGCCATATCTTCTAAAGTATTAATCCTATCCCTTTGAATTTTTTATGGTTGCTAGACCTTAGGTAGTAGGTGTGCATAGGCATTGTTTTGTGTGGCTAATTACTTGCTTTAATTAATTAATTAACAAAGTTCGCTAAGCAAGACAAATTTTGTCTGGGCCATATCTTCTAAAGTATTAATGCCAACCCTTTGAAATTTTTATGGCTAATAGACCTTAGGTAGTAGGTGTGCATAGGCACTGTTTTGCGTGGCTAATTACTTTCATTGATTAATTAATCAAGTTCATTAAGCAAGCTCAAGATACAATACAATTTTGTGTGAAGCATAACTTTGCAACTAAAAGTGGTAACCCTTTAAGATTTTCAGCGTTGGTAGACCGTGCATAGGCAGAAATTTTTTTGACTAATTACTTTCCTTCATTAATATATTAATTTCTTTTGTATTTCTTTCTTTTTTTTTTTTTTTTTGCAGATAACCAAGAACTCCAGGATCCTTTACCAACTATAATATACCTATGTACATCATGTGTATTTACCACCATGATTACTGTGGGCGGGGGATATGGCTAGCTTCAGCGGCTACTTGTTGAATTGTGGATGGGAATTCAAAGTAGTGGCTAGTTTTTGGGCAGGCGTGGCAATAGTTTAACCTGCTTTGTGAGACCAACTGTTTTGTATAACCACATAGTAGGTGGCACTATTTGAGGTGTGTCCTTGGAGGATGTACTGTATATGATAATGATAACAGTTATTTGTGGTGTGTCCTTGGAGGATGCACTGTATATGATAATGATAACATACAGAGTTATTTGTGATGTGTCCTTGGAGGATGTACTGTATATGATAATGTCTTTGGAGGATGTACTGGATATGATAATGATAACATACAGAGTTATTTGTGGTGTGTCCTTGCAGGATGTACTGTATATGATAATGATAACATACAGAGTTATTTGTGATGTGTCCTTGGAGGATGTACTGTATATGATAATGTCTTTGGAGGATGTACTGGATATGATAATGATAACATACAGAGTTATTTGTGGTGTGTCCTTGCAGGATGTACTGTATATGATAATGATGACATACAGAGTTTAGCCCCTGAATTACGAGTAGAGTCTCTTTACAGGGCCAGAATTTCGGCGAAAATCGGAGAATCCATTCTCATAAAGATTCACCTAAACTTGTCTTTCTTTAGAAAGAAAACTAATTGAAAAAAATCCAAATAGATTTTTGCGAAATTCTGGTACTGCTTTAAGTTACTTAAACAAGTAACACACAGACAGAACATATAAATTCAAGGACTTCTATTCATAAAATTCATAGTACAGAAATGTACCCTCCAACACAGCAGGGCTTTTGTGGCTTATGACATCACTACATGTTGCCTCATTTTCCTATAAGATCACATACAGTTGTGTTCAGGGACTGGTTCCCTGTGAAATATAACTTTTTTCTGTGCTGCAAATGCGAAAATGTCATAACAAATTGCGTTTTGTCACATTTATTTACTGGTGCTGTGTTGAGCTGCTATTTCATTTGCGCTTCAGCGCACTCCGAAACCAACTGCGCTGACGTGTAATTTATTCATATGTTGCTTAACAGCACGAAAAAGAGCCAAGCCCAACTATTGTTTATTTAGCCCTATGCTATTGATTCTCGGAAGCGTGATTGTGATTGAGCGAACTTGATTGCACATTTAAGGGTAACATACAAAAAGAAAAAAAAAGAAAAAAAAATACGAGCGGAAATTTGTGTTCCCAACATGTCGGTTTATACTGGCACGGGTGTTAATCAGTTTTGCAGTAAAGTCAACTCAAACACAACATTTTATTTCAACTTGTCTGGAGGGGAGACAGCGCATACAGGCTGCATGGCTCCCGTTGCTCAAGGACAATATTTTGCTGGGTTCCAGGTGAATTTGAGGTCCCGTTGTTTTATGTGCCACTCCCCATACATACAAGGAATGATGAAAATTTATTGCATTCATATCTATTTGGAAAGAATGTTTACCGCATTAATGTGCTTCCCTCGCCTCAAAATTAATTATCTTGCATATTTTTCAAGTTATTTACAATAAGCAGTAGGATTAATCATATTGAAACTGAAATTTTCAGCAAAACAAAATTTCCCTCTGTGCACATCAAGTCCGGAGCACATCGTTTTGCCGTCATTGACACAAGACTAATATTCCTTCCATACCTCTCGTCATCTTTAGAGATCATTATATAAAATCTTTTTGCGCTGTAGTCGCACAGAAATGACCAGGTTTAAGGACTAGTTTGGCATTGTCAAGCCGCCATACTTCCTTGCAGGCCCAGACTGACCTGGGCAGAAGTCAAAATGGGGGTCAGAAATCCGCTTTTCCTATTTGCCCATGTGATCAAACGTCAGATATTTATATTCAAAAAGGTCACATGATAATCTGAGCTATGTCATCATTAGCGATTAGAAAGAGGTTTCAGCACGATGGGACCCTTGGCATTATGTTTTTGCTGCCAACTGGTAGCACGTGCATGGTAAGTGTAATACTTCCGCTCACTTCACAACAGCGAGCTTACGTACGCTTGACAGCACAAAGCAATCATTTGGGAACAAGGGCGCCACATTCCACTCATTTTCATTTGACCATATACCTCAATCTTGACATAAGTGAGGTATAATCGAGAATAAAACCTAATGGAAAATAATGTGCGTAAGTAAAGCCACAAACAATTAGACCTAAGCGCAATTTTACGCACACGCAAATACGTTTAAATAAAATTTGTAATGCGAAAATATAGGAAAACATGCGGTACTTTCCGTGCCTAATCGCCTAAGAGGTGCGCTTGGAGGGAACCTATCCCTGAACACAACTGTATTCAGTAATAAAATGAATCAGAATGCCTTTTCAGGCCTCAAGAAGGGCCCAAGAGGCCTGAAACATAAGGTTAGAGGCTTCCCATCATATAAACCTGCATTTACATTTGGAATTTGAGCTTTTTCACTTTTTTAGTTACTTTGTAGATTCCCAGATGTTGACTGCTCCTTCAACCAAACTATGTCAGCCTGGTCCCAGTTGTGTGACCGCATTTCTCATGAGATCATCTGGGTATATATATATATGTATATATATATATATATATACATACATACATACTTTTGTGCTGGTATGCGTTGGTTTTGTGCCGGTTTGTGTTGCTCTTCACCTACCACAACAAAAATCCCCAAAGAAAGCACAACTATCTAAGTTTCTGATCACCATAAAAAGGTTTTTAGCACGCAATATATTTTTTTGACTTTTTGTTGATCTTTTTTGGGTGGGGGTGGTGGGTAGTGCCCAAGAAATCTGCATTGGACACATGGAATGAACACTTGTGTAAATATGTGTTTGTTTGACTGTATGCTGGTAGATGATGGGAGGACGAAGCCAAAGCCACGGCCAGGCAGAGGAGTCGCCGAAGTGGATCACACGGAGCACAAATGCCTTGTGCGGGCAACACTAGGAAATAGGAAAATTAGCACAGTAGTAAGTAATGAGACAAATGCTGATGTGTACACTGGACATAGAAAGTCACCTAAGACAATGATGTTTGTTATGACACAAAAGAGGATAGTAGCAATAGCCTGTGTTAGTGTAGATAGCAGCAGACACCTGGGAGTGGAAAATAAACTGTCTTCATAATGTTTTTTTTAAACATATTTTACCCAGCAATCGAGTAAGGGTTAGAACTGAGACTGATAAATGTAGTTCTGGTAAAAGCAACATAAACAGTACATTGAGGGGCCCGAGGGCTGTGTTCAACAGCACAACATAGAATTGAAACAAGACACATGCTTAGGGCCTGTATTTTTCCGTTTTTAACGGAAGTGGAACAGAATAATGAATTTTTGTCACCTCTGAAACAGAATTTGCTGTTTTGCCTTAATGTGTTTTACATACAAAGAGAACTACTGAAACAGAATTTGGACATTTCTGGCTGGTGAAACGGAATTTCTAGTTTTTTGAAACGGAAAAATACAGGCCCTACATGCTTAGCCACATAAGTATCTTAATATATATTATACTTGTATGCATTCCAGTAATATTAATCAAAATTAATGCTGCATGCATACGGTTATCCAATATTTCCTCATGGGAATTTGTGATTGCTACATTTAATTTTTTTCCTGGTCCAAAAATAATTAAAATTGTGAAATTTAATAATATGCTCTCGGCTTTTTCACTGTGGTAAAGGTTTTATATTGTCAATTGTTTCTGAAATCATCTGCCATGGTCTCAGAGTTAAAGTGAAGCATCTCGGTGTTTCATAACTGCCACCCTTTTAATATTTGGTGGCATGAATAACCTTATTGAATGAATAGACCTTAGGCTACCCAAGAGGCTAATTCAGTGCTGGCAAAGTGGGCTGTGTTACTGCTGGGTAGGTCTACCTGAACGTGTAATAGTCATATTTAACAAGCTCTCTGGTCTAATGCAAGCACAGGCCGGTGTTGGTTCTCATGTGATTACTGAGGCCAGTTTGTCATCAGCTGCTGTGACTGCCAGTGTTGTAACTGTGGTTATCTGTGTCTTGGTCATGGCACACAGTTATGAGGTCTGTCTGTGTCCTCTCATGGCACACAGTCATGGCGTCGGCCTGTCTCGTGTCATTGCACACAGTCATGGTGTCGGCCTGTCTCGTGTCATTGCACACAGTCATGGCGTCTGCCTGTGTCCTGTCATGGCACACACAGTCATGGCATATGCCTGTCTCCAGTCATGGTGTCTGTCTGTCTTCTGTCCTGGTTCCTACTTCATCTGATGCTAAAGCACTCTCCACTTTTAAGTTGGTTTCAGTGTCCATAGAAAAGATGCTGCTGCTGGTGTGAATAGGAGGTATTCATATTAAAGGCCCTTTTACAAAGCCCCTTTCTCCCGCGGGAGAATGACCTTGGCCTGGGCCAGGAACACACAGGTGCACTGAACCAGCCCTTCGTCAAAGTGCCAAATAAACTATGTGGTTGACTGGTGTGGCTGAGGTTGTTCACACCATTTACTGGGTCATAGCCATCCACACACCACATTCAGGCCTTGGTCAAGGGGCTGGGAATAACAATAAATTGGGACTTTGATACTTCTCCTAGTGAACATTGTAGCCAGATCTTGGATTTAAGATGAAGGGAATGGCAGTATAAACCTCGAGGACATATTTTGAGTGTTTTTTTTTTTTTTTACCTAGTAGTAATGATATTTATGAACTGTCTCTATCATGCATCCTTGCCTGTATTCAGTCATCAGCTTTTCCATGCATGATACACACAAAAACATGTTTTGCCAATAAGCATTTTATGAAATTATTTATTTACATACATTGATTAAGGGATGGTTCAACATTATCATCATTTTTGAATTAGTACTTAGGGTACTAAATTTCATGACCCCCTTCCCTCCCCCCAAATTAGTACTTTAAAAATGATGATTTTCCCTCCAAATCATAGCAAAATTGCACAAAATAGGCCAAAAATTGATCATCATTTTCCATATCCTGTGAAAGTATACAGACCCATTTAACCCCCTCCCCCCTTGCGTACTGTAAGTACTAATTCAAAAATGATGAAAATGTTGAACCATCCCTAAGGGCTGGTTCAGTGCACCTGTGTGTCCCTGTCCCAGGCCAAGGTCATACTCCCGCGGGAGAAAGGGGTTTTGTAAAAGGGCCTTTAAGTGAGATCCTGTGCTGCCACCTGGACTACAACAAGGAAATCAAAAGGAAGTTGGGCAAAGTCATGTATCTAGCAGTCCACATAAGTGTCTGTGATAAAAGTAACAAATTGAAAAAGGAGAAAGCTTAAAGACGTTCGGTACACCGCGTTATGCGCAACCATTTATGGTCCAATGCCTCTATGCAGTTAGAGCTGGTATTTGCCGATACCTGCACTAGCTGCTGTTCGCTTTTCCTATTTTGCACAGTTCCGTTTGAGAAATATGGATTGTTTACGAAGAGTGAAAAGGAAAAAGAATGGGCGGTTTGTTAACAAGTGCCAAAACAAAGGACTAAATGCTTTAAAACAAGGCAGAATACGTCGAAACACGGCAGTGGTAGACCAAAACGCATGTACACAATCAGCGAACGCTGACCAAGCCACCGTCGAAAGTGCCACGCCCACTTCCCCAATGCCACATGCACATGTAAACACTGACAGTTATAACTGGGACGAAGGTCGTAGAATAGTGGAACTAAGTGTACTAGCCGATAATCTTGTATGCGAGGAATGTAAAAAAAAAAACATTGTCCCTAAAAATACAGAATCAGAAAAACGATATGGCTTGGCCAGTGTACTTTACATTACTTGTGAATGTGGTACGATAAACGCTGTCCCAACTTGTGGGGTGTGGGGGGGGGGGGACCGCAGTAATTCCCCAGCGTCAAAAGGTGGCACAGGCATATCTGACAATGTGCTGCCTGTGTTACTATTCGACAATGTATTAAGGCAACTATAATTTTGATATTCCTATTTTTACCTCTTTTTCCACATTGCTGTATTGCACTATGGAGAGAATCTTACAATGTTTGCCTCTTCTCAGTAAAACTATGAAAGCATATATTATGACTGGAATATAAAATTAACGACGTACTGCCGTTTATTTAACCTACATACATGTATATTGATATGGTATCGAAGTTAGACAATGAATGGGTACCTTGTACCTATGAACTTAGAACAAATTCAGTCAACATGCATGAATTCTTTGTACAATTGCGGAAAAAATAGCACCGTATGATATCTTTTTTTGTTAATCAATGAAATCAGTGCATATTTTGGAAACCCCCTACAATTTTTCAGGGATTTGTAAATATTTTTTCTACTTCAAACTTGAAAAATAATGTGAGCACTTATACATTTTTGCAAGACGAGATGAATTTAAAGTCACATTCCAGCATGTTTTGTTCACATATTTGTTATTAAAAGGCTTGATATACATTGCATACATTCATATTGAGTTATTTTATGCATATCTTTGCATCCTTAATTTATTTTTTTGCTTTTACCCGCATATATAATGTTTGCTATAAAATTTCTGTAGTCCTCACATGTAGCGCCACCTAGCGACAAAAGTAGCACCGTGACATGCCAATATTTTGCTTGCATTTTGTTTCAAATGCCAATGTCTTGGTTCACACCAAAAACCAGAGATTTCTAAATTCTTTTGACCAGTGTACCGAACGTCTTTAAGAAAAGTCTTTCACTGAGTTTTGAAACATAAAAGATGTTAAATATTTTCAGACTATTTTAGTTCTTGGGCAGATTTGTAACATAACTGGTAAAAGTGCCGTCATCATGGCAGAAGCATAGTTCCATCGCCCAGCAACTGAGGGGACCAGAGCAGGTCTGCAGTTAAATATGAATACCTCCTATTTGGGTACCATTTAGGAATCAGAATTTAATGGTTAACTGTTTGACCACCAGGGGGCTGCTGACACCATTGTCTGGTGCCAACATGTTTACACAATGTCGCAAAGTTCTGGTGAACATTTCACACATTTTAATGGTGCATTTCAATCATGAAAATAAAAATATTCTATGATCAACACTGGTTCAATCAGACATCATATCATTAAAAGAAGTATATACTAAAAGTAGCTTGGAGACCTGAGTTCATTGGCAAGCAACACTTCAGTGTGGAAACTGGATAAGAACAGGAATTTGACAAATGACCAAGTGGGTAAAAGAAGTGCATAGTGCAACACACCGGCTGTAGAATTAAAGGGCCTGCAGAATGACATTCAAAATTGCATGAAATGGACCGATATCGGTTGTTATTACTTTATGTGATTAATTTCTGCACCTTTTTCGGTGATAATGTAGTTTTATCTTTAGCTTTGAAAAGTTTAAGACTTCTCAGCCTGAAGTGGCCAACGTTGGCAACTAGCAGTGAGGATAAGTTGGATCTCTGATGTTCGTGCAAGTTTTGGGGAGAAGGGACTGATTGGAGGAGTTCTGATGGTGATGAGAAATTTTGTTGTGGCAGGCTCATTAGACTTCAGGTATACATCCAAACTGGCAAGAGCTACAGACACCCATTTCCACAGATCAGCCAGCTCTAGAAGACAAGTCATGGAGATTGAACAGTGTACAATGTCAATAACATACTGCTTTTGTTTCATACAAAACACCATGAAACTAAAATTTCAACAGTGATTTTTGCTTTAAGAAATTTAAGTGCAAAAGATCAACATAGCTTGGTCAAGTGAGACCATAATGCACAGCCACTCACAGTTGCAGGCAGTTGCACACATTAGTAGAAAAATGCACAATGGCTAGGCTAGTAAGATGCATTTGAAGAGACTTTTGATAGTTCCAATCCAATGATAAAAAATAGATTTCTGTTAATTGACTTATTTACAGTTTTGTGAAATCCGTGAATTTATAAATACCGCGAAAATCTGAAAGAATTTTGTCCTGTATCTAACATGAATCATTACCAGTAATATATTACTGCAAATGGAGTCGGAGAACTGCCAGGTAACAACATATATCAACCCTTCAGTGACGAAAGGACCCAACAAACACATCTTTACATATTAACATTTTATTCTAGCTCACATTTGTTGAAAAAATATGTACATAAACATGTTCCATGATTGTCACATTGTAATTCACAGGTAGGCTTAATGTCATTGTACTTGGCACACGTCAGTCTTTGTGAGAAATTGCCATTCACGTGTACCACACGTTAAACACATTCAATTGAAAGTCCCCTTGAGACAGTCACGAAGTTGAAGCAGATCATTGAAGCACTTTTCAACTTGAATTCCCACTATGAATTAAAAAAATACCAAAAATAATGTTTATTCACCTGCATTGATTAGCTAATCTCATTTTGGTTCATTTCAAGTTTGTTTCGAATGGATATCCAGTAGGGTAAAACTAGTATGCCAAGATTCGCATTAAATTATATTTTAAACTGTGTGCAATAATCCAACCATGTGGAATCCTTCCATAATCAGGCCTGGTTTCTGCTAAAGAGCAGTGCATGCGTAATTAGCCACTGGGCATGGACTGGTTTCATGTGTCAAACACAAGTCAGCTGTTACATGTAAAATGTCAGTTTCACCAGTCTCTTCTTCTTGTGCTTCCATTTGTGTAATCACTTGACTAGCATACCAATTATGAAAACATTTCTTCATTTGGTCCTTGAAAATTTGTTCACTGACAAGTCTAGTGGCTGAAGTCTTTCAGTGCAACAAGCAGGCACATACAAGTAACTGATCCCCTTCTCGATCAACTTTTCTTTGAACTGGTCTGTGCGATGAGCCTTGAAATGGTCCAGAATTAGAAGTGCTTGCTGATCAACTTTACCAGTTTTCTGACGGCACTCCCTGATGTATGGCAACAGAACGTTTTCAGTGTACAGTAGCATTGAGTCAGTGTTGCTCCAATGGGAATCTGTGTGGCCCACATGCCACCCCGTGGGAAAATCAATACATTGAGGAAGACAGCATGTGGTAGTGCCAGCTTATATCACACGCGTTGGAAGCAAGTGGCCTGTTTTCGCTACTGTCAACACTGCTGTGATTTGTCACTTGTCATCAATGCCTGTGATGCAAACTTGACGGGCGCCCTCATGTTCCATTGTCCACTCACCACTGGGAACTGAAATACAGCTGGTGTGGTCCATGTTGAAAATAAGTTCATCAGGAATATCATGTTCCTCAACTTGTTTGTGCACACACTGAAGAAAATCTTCTTTTATTGCATCAAAATCACCAGGCAATTTCTTGGCATCCTTTGGTCCTTTTTGCTTTACAAATCCCATGTGATGCAGCATTGAGAGAGCCCAAGTCTTGGTGATTCGAGTCTTGGCCTGAAAAAAGTCCCCAAAATGCTGCCATCCCTAATATGATCACTATGTTGACAGGCATTAGTCCGCGCGTAGGTTCTCCAGATGACATCCCACAAAGTGATTGCAGAAAGTAACGACTGCTTACGAATAGGAGGATGACAAACTGTACCAAAACTGGGAAAAAATGGCTTATATTTCTGATGGTTCTGTTGTCAAATTTTCTACCAATTGAGAAAGTATGGTCCATAAATAAACTGAAGAGGCATATAGAAGGATTCACCCTGTGGACCCTGTAAGAGCCTGGACCTTTGTGACCCGTATTTAAAAATCCAAATGAAGACTTGCCAGTCTGTGTACACTTATGCATATATTGGATTCCACTCCTTGGCTGGGCACCAGACTAAATGATTCTGTGTTGGGCCCAAATATTCACCTGGACTGTCTTGAAAAGATTTCTGAAGTAGATCATATAATACTGACAGTTTGGTCGTTATGGTTGAAAACATTTAAATGCACAAATTGCAGTTGTAAGCTTTATGATTATTGTTTTGTATCATGCTGTCAGTGAGGACTCGTTCAAGACTGACGTCAGATTACATCAACAATTTCAAAGAGTTTCCTATTTTTGCCATGTGTTGCCAGCCGCATAGCCTGTTAAAACATCTAGTATCCAACATTAAGTACAGCATTGGTCATTAAATGTAGGCCTAGACTTGAACTGCATATTTTTAAATAAAGTTAGGAGAGAGGGCAGCACAGGCATGAAGTAGCCTACTACAACCAAATTCATAAATGTGTATCCCTGATCTCATCATTTATCCAGTAATTATAGCTGTATCATCCAGAAAAGGTGGAAGATACAGGCTGCGTGATAACCCTGTCCATATCACCACAGTACAAAGGTCAATCCGTATCACCACAGTGCAAAGGTCACTGAGAACTACTTTCCTTCTAAATTCTTGTAGTAGGCTCACGTCAAGCATGTAGTTTTCAAATGACCCAATTACTGCATCTTGCATTACAGTTATTGATACGCAAAACTATGCAAAGCCTTGTTTTATGAAATAAACGTTAAAACTGTTTTTAATTGTCTTTTTTTTTGTATTTAACGATGAAAATATAATTACAGCTATAATTACTGGATAAAAATAAAACCAGGCGCGTGGAGGAGACTCGTAAGCAGACTGGCCTCGTTCCCGCGGCGGATCACTCCTCGTGCAAGCACTCGGAGTGATCCGCCGCGGGAACGAGGCCAGTCTGCTGACTCGTCTCCTCCACTTGGCTGGTTTTACTATTTTACCAGGCAAACAAAACTAGCTTCATATTCAGTTTTGAGAAAATTGAAAATTGTTATTATAATTTCGAAACAATACCTGTGTTCCCCACACCTGAGCCAGTATTCCTCAGTTTTCATGCTGTATCTCCAGCAACAAATGCGCAAATGAAAGAGCTAAACTTCAAAACCTAAGATTGAGTCTGTAAATATGGACCAAAATTAAATATTATGATATTTCCAACTTCTGCAAGTTGCAAGAAACATTAGGCCTACTCTTAAAAAAAGAAAAAAAAATAGGATATTAAGTGCTTTGCACGATGTCTTGTTTTTGTGTGTATGTGGTTTAATGGGACCATGGCAGATTCAGCTGAAAAGAACTTTCAATGTATGGCAGAAGCAGAATTCAGTACATGTACATGCTGTAAAATTTAAGACCATGAGAGTTTGAGAGCTTCACAGCTACCTTAATTTGAGTGCACCTTGATGACAATATTGACTTTCAGTAACATAATTTGGTTTCTTATATATCTCCTAATCCTCGATATCTGTCTTGGCTATACTAAATTAATTCTTAAAGTACTAATCACGGCTACACTAGCTTTCTCATTATCATTAAACATATACCAGTTAAAAGATTCAAATTCCTCATGAAGAAATCTTTAATTCAAATAGCAGCAAGCCTAGTCCTAAGCAAAAAGTTGTCTTAGTCAACAGCTTTCTTTAGGACACTGTGCAGCCATTGCAAACAGAGTGCCCCCGAGATAAGCTGTTGTCTATGACACTCTGCAGAGTGCCCCCGAGATAAGCTGTTGTCTAGTCTTAACTCCTTCACTGCCAGTCATGTCTAAAGTTGATCTACTCGAGTCAAATTAGTTTAAGTTTTCATCAGGATGTTAGATTTGTATTCCTCCTAAAAAGACCTTTCTTTCAAGTACCAACAGGCCTATAGTTCCAGAGAAATATCCCAAGTCAACAGCTTTTCTTGGCACATTGCACCCAATGCTCGACAAGAAAAGCTGTTGAATCAGTCCAAAATTTGGCACTTTAATGAGCTAAATCAGCGCTTAAGGGTTAAATTTCAAATCGATCACCTTCATTGTCCATTTCTGAGATTATGGTTAGAAAATTTAATGCATCCAGCTTGTTTATCATACACCAGTGAATTATGTCTCCCCGTGCAACGGGGGGACATATTGTTTTTGCGCTCGTTTCTTCCGCTTCTTCTTGTTCTTCTTCAACACATTGTTGTGTGCGTTCCGGAAGCGATAACTCAAGAAAGATTTGACTTGGGAAGTTGAAATTTTTTGTGAAGATGTTCCTATATAAAACCTTGCTTGGGATTGTAGATGGGTGACCTTGACCTATTTTTCAAGGTCATGTGGGCATGTCATGTAAAAATTGATGCAGACACAATAACTCCGCAAGGATTTGACATAAGAGGTTGAAATTTTGCATGATTATGTACCAAATTATGAACTAGGTTGGGATTGTAGATGGGTGACCTTGACCTATTTTCAAGGTCACATGGCTACTTTTAAAAATCATTGCAGATGCACTTGAGAAAGATTTGACTTAAAGAGGTTGATATTTTGTGTGATTATGTTTCTATGTAAGATTTTGGTAAGACTTCGCTTGTAACTGCAGATGTATGACCTTGACCAATTTTTCAAGGTTAGGTGGGCATGTCATGTAAAATTGACGAGGACGCAATAACTCCACAAGGATTTGACTTAAGAGGTTGAAATTTTGCATGATTATGTACCATAATATGAACTAGGTTGAGATTGTAGATGGATGACCTTGACCTATTTTCAAGGTCACATGGCCACTTTTAGAAATCATTTCAGATTCACTCGAGAAAGATTTGACTTAAAGAAGTTGATATTTTGTGTGATTATGTTTCTATGTAAGATTTTGGTAAGACTATGCTTGTAACTGCAGATGTATCACCTTGACTTATTTTTCAAGGTTAGGTGGGCATGTCATGCAAAATTGACGAGGACGCAATCATTCCACAAGGATTTGACTTAAGAGGTTGAAATTTTGCATGATTATGTACCATAATATGAACTAGGTTGGGATTGCAGATGGGTGACCTTGACCTATTTTTCAAGGTCACATGAGCATGTCATGTAAAATTGACGCGGACACAATAGCTCTGCAAGGATTTGACTTAAGAGGTTGAAATTTGGCATGATTATGTACCATAATATGAACTAGGTTGAGATTGTAGATGGATGACCTTGACCTATTTTCAAGGTCACATGGCCACTTTTAGAAATCATTTCAGATTCACTCGAGAAAGATTTGACTTAAAGAAGTTGATATTTTGTGTGATTATGTTTCTATGTAAGATTTTGGTAAGACTGCTTGTAACTGCAAATGTATCACCTTGACTTATTTTTCAAGGTTAGGTGGGCATGTCATGCAAAATTGACGAGGACGCAATAATTCCACAAGGATTTGACTTAAGAGGTTGAAATTTTGCATGATTATGTACCATAATATGAACTAAGTTGGGATCGTAGATGGGTGACCTTGACCTATTTTCAAGGTCACGTGGCCACTTTTAAAAAAATCATTGCAGATGCACTTGTGAAAGATTTGACCTAAAGAGGTTGACATTTTGTGTGATTATGTTTCTATGTAGACTTTTACAAGACCTTGCTTGTAACTGCAGATGTATGACCTTGACCTAATTTTCAAGGTCACATGGGCATTTCATCAAAAATCAACGTTTTGAAATGTCAATAAAGAGTGTACCTTTACCATATCTGTAGATCATTGGAATCGGTATGCCTATTGTTGAAAATAAGGGTGACAATAGTAAGGGCGCACGGGGGAGACATTTGATTTTCTGTTGGAAAATCAGCCTGTTCTAGTTTTTTTTGTGTATTTTAACTTTTTTTCCTTTTCAGGTTAATCAGAAAGATGTCAATAGGTTTCAGCTTGTAAGTATAAGTTGGTTTTAAGTGAGTACAGTAAAACCTCTCTTACCGAACACCTCTCTATACTTAACACCATTTCTGGGTCCCAAATATATACTTTCAGTGCTATGAAACCTCCCTATACTGAACACTTTTTTCCAGTCCCAAGGGTGTTTGGTATAGGGAGGTTTCACTGTACATCATATACTGCTGAGAAAACACATGCACTGTCAGCATGGTCAGGGTACAGCAATACTTGACTATGCAGTGGACAAGCTTGTGTGCATGTATGTAAATACCAAGGGGGTGATATCAGGGGTAGAAATTAACTGATTTTAACCAGTAGCAAGGGTTTGCTACCAAGTTTAATTTTTGGTAGCAAATCTGAGAACTGAGTAGCAAATCATGAGGGTTTGGCGAGCACCCACGTAGTGTGGAGGCATGTCCCTCTTCCTCCCCCCCCCCCAAAAAAATATTGAAATTAAGCATGCAAATTGATTCACTCTGAGGCACTTTTTGACAGAAACAGTAGAGCTAAATTTCTGATTTTGACCTGCAAAATTTTGGCAGCAAAGTGTGCTACTGCACAACAAATATAGGTAGCAGATTATAAAAGTTGGTAGCAAATGTTACCGCAAATTTAGACCCTTGTGATATACTTTTAAAGCGTGTGAAACTTGAACAACAGGGATTCAGTATACATTCTGAAAAATAGGTATTTAGCAGAGAATGTTGATTCAACTGAGTACAGTTGCATTGATTCATGTTTAGTGTGGATTATTCTATAATGTGCAATACTCTTAATTTTTATTGTACATTAATCAGTAGTACATGTATACCTGTCTCATACAGGACCGCAATACTCATAATCTTTATGGTATATTAACGAATAGAATATCAGTTACCTGTCTTATACATGACAGCAGCAGATGAGCTGAGAGCCAAAGAAATATTGTAAGGGCAAGGTGATTTTTAACATAAGTCTTTCGTAAGACCATTGTTAACATCATGTTATTTTCCTTGCAGGCATACGCTAATGTTCTCAAGGCAAATATGGATGGACTTAAAAAGAAAGACAAGAAGTCAGCAAAAGGAAAAACAAAAGCCACAGCATAAGGAAAATGGGGCACGGCTTGGTTGGACTGTACAGTACACTGGACAGTGTACTGCCTGCTGGTACATGAGGATGGTTCATCATGTGCAGGTACTCTGGACAGTATACTGCCTGCTGGTACATGAGGATGGTTCATCATGTGCAGGTACTCTGGACAGTATACTGCCTGCTGGTACATGAGGATGGTTCATCATGTGCAGGTACTCTGGACAGTATACTGCCTGCTGGTACATGAGGATGGTTCATCATGTGCAGGTACTCTGGACAGTATACTGCCTGCTGGTACATGAGGATGGTTCATCATGTGCAGGTACTCTGGACAGTATACTGCCTGCTGGTACATGAGGATGGCTCATCATGATATGTCATCACTTCAAACTGCAAAAGAACTCAATCAGTAATGTTTTTTTTTTGAGTACATTTTTTTTCACAGTTTATTTACTTATATAGGAGCTTGAAGTGATGAAAACAATATCAAAGGGAAAATATTGTGAAGATAGTATACAAGAAGCTGATGAGATTAATTGAACTCTGCAAGTTGTGCCAGCACATTGCGGGATCACGTAGAAGTACACCGTGACATGGTCCTATTCATGTCTTTTTCTACCCAAATCATGTGGCCTTGTATATAGACTACAATATGGCGCTTGAATGTAAAGGGACTTGTATTGTGTAGTTGCTCGATTTCATTATCTTGACTTTATAAAATGACCATTGTGGAAAGAGTTATTTGAATAAATATAAAAGAATGAATTGGTGAATTGCTAGCACTGTGTCTTTGTTTTGGTCATAATTTTGATTCCATCACTGTGTGGAGAAACTTGTGAAGGTATTTTCATTTCAGGATTCATGTACTGGAGCCCTGCCTGGTAACAATATGGCTCCTCAGGTCAACAGGGGTCAGTATGACAACTCAGGTCAACAGGGGTCAGTATGGCTCCTCAGGTCAACAGGGGTCAGTATGACAACTCAGGTCAACAGGTCTCAATATGGCTCCTCAGGTCAACAGGTCTCAATATGACTCCTCAAGTCAACAGGGGTTAGTATGAAAACTCAGGTCAACAGGTCTCAATATTGGTCCTCAGGTCAACAGGTTTCTTTACTACCGCTGGTCCTCGTCTTTTGCGTATGAATGGTTACTGAGACCTTGATGACTCCAGTACCATATATGCTTTTTAACTGGAAAGTTAAGTGGAACCATTAAAGTGTACGCACATCTGTGTTTTGGGGCAGGACAAGAACGATTGAATTGGTGCAAGTACAGTTGGGCCTCAGAATGTTGAGGGTATAATTTTTCTCTGAACATGTATACTTCTTTCAGTATAGATTTGATAACTGTTTTGTACATGTAGAGTTTTCACAAAAATGGCTGAATGGACAAGATAATGTGCATTGACCCTGTATCATCAGACTTGGAACTGATGTACTGATATAAAATGGCTGAATAGACAAGATAATGTGCATTGACCCTGTATCATCAGACTTGGAACTGATGTACTGATATAAACTGTCGATTGTGGGAATTGTCCTGATATTCATGGTTTGCTGCATGTACATGGTGACTCACCATTGGCTTATGTCACTGGCATACTCTCTTGCTTATAATTTGTGTAAATAAAAACCTTTGGTTTGAGGTTATGCCAGGGAAGTCAGGTGCACAATACCTCATTTTTAGCTCAGCTGACTTGTCAGTCAACTGAGCTTATCTTATGGTCGTCCATACTTTCTACTCTATTTTTGCTAAAAACTCAGCTGACGAACTAGTCAGAAGAACCAAAATAGTGATAGGGCTACCAATTCTCCTTTATCTTTTGCAGAAGTAATAAAATTTGGAGTTTGAGTGGTTGGGCCTGTACATATTGAAAACACTATAGTCTGTGTTTAATGAAGAATATTTCAAAGGTTGACAGGACCGGTTTAAAACCACCAATTGCCTTTTGTGGGTAACTTTCTGTCTTAAGTCAGGAGTGAAATTTGTTTCTTCGCTTTGGTATTGGAAGATGAATGTTGATGCTTTGGTAACTCTGGAATCTCTTTGCTGTCATTCTGAGGTGTTTTCCATGAAAAAGTGTCCTGCTTATATACATACTTGTACAAAAGTAAAGGACACAATGTTATAGTTATAGATCTGTTTATGACACAGTCCCTGCCCCCATCCCCCCCCCCCCCCGACACATATGTTCCTCTTGAGGGGATGCAGTTATAAACTAGGAAAGATGATTTGCTGCATAGCAAATCAGTGTGTGTGTCTTCAAAGCATATTGGTATGGTAATGTACAACTATTCCATAACACAGGAGTAGAAGTTGGAATGGCATCTCTGTCTATTATAGCTTTGAAGTTATTTAAGATTTGAAATTTCTAATAGTGCTATTTAGCATAATTTAAATTGCTACAACTTTTATTTAAAATTCATTAGGTGCGCAGTGGTCAACAACCCGCTAGTAGAAGTTGGAATGACATCTCTATCTATTATAGTGTTGAAGATATTCAAGATTGAAAATTTCGAATACTGCTAATTAGCATAATTTAAATTGGTGTATTTTCTAGTATAGTCTGTGATGATTAGTTTAAAGTCAAAAATATTTAGGGAGTTTTGAAGTGACATACAGAGTAGTATTTCTGTTTATGTCTGTCTTAAAATCACCTAAGATAAAAGATTCTTGTTTGATAAATGTAGGAGACTCTAAAACCACACTCTCCAGTTTATCATAAAAAAGGAGTCTTTGGGAGGTCTGTGCCCAACTCCCACAAGGATCGGTTTTGTTTTTGGTAACTGAATGTCTATACTCAAGCATGCGCGGATCCGAGGGGGTGGGGAGGTGCGGGCGCACGTCCCGCACCTGCCCCCCCTTCCCTTAAAAAAATAAAAAATGAAATAAATAAATTTTTTTTTTTTTAATTAATACCAGTGGCCAGACAATGTCTGGTGGTTGGCGGGGGGTGCGGGTATAGTATAGGGGGTAAGGGGTGGGAAGCTCTTTTCCGGTTTGAAACTTGGCAAGATGCAAAACACAGAAACTTTCGTCTGGTAGAATTTCGACATTTAATTCAATCTTGCGGAGATCAGAAAATGAGATGCCTTGAGCATGGACATAAGAAAGTGGGCAAAGCGATCCACGCCGGCAAGTGTGGACAGGACCGTGTGGTAAGTTTCTTGAAATTATAGGGGAAAAAATCCTGACTCCGTGACCAGCTGAAAATAAATAAATCAATAAATAAATGGATGAATGAATGAATGAATGAATAAGTAAATAAATAAATGGCCAAACTGAACGGAAGCAAAATTTTAATGAAACCGAAGTGAAAAAATTTGCGTTTCACGCCGAGAACGATTACAAATCCATACATTTTGTTGAAAACGCATATAATTGAGGATTTTTAAATGCAGAAATTCTGAATGCACAAAAGCCGGCGCAATGATCTCTTTTTCCTTATTTGTCGTTTTCACATAATCCTTGACGTGATTATGATTATGATTTCTTCACAAAATCAGATCTTATTCTCATGTGAAAAAGGACATCGCTTTGACTTTGAGGTGTCATGAGCACCAGGGATGTCGGGATTCTTTTTTGTTTGTTTGTTTTTTGTTTTTGTTTTTTGTTTTTTACCCCTAAAAAAGATGAAATGTACAACACATTCAGCATACATCGTTGTTTAAATCTAATACTAACACTTATGTGATTTGAGAGAGGTGCTGTGATTGAAAGTAGGCCGTATAACATTTTACCTTGCTTTTAAGACTTAACTATTTGAAAACATTCTAAAAGTTTCATGTAAAATTATCATATTTTTTACTCTCGAGGGATAAGTTTTATTTGTGGGTGGGGGTGATCAGGGGTGTACTTGAGGTGTCTATGTTCAGTCACAACAAATTGTCTTTGGTGTGAAACATTCAAGAATGTGTATTGCTTTGACAGAAAATTTTGTTTAAGAAGAGTATTGCAAAACTTTATCACGTGTGATTGCGTGAATTAAAAGAATTTTCCATAGCACAGGTGCTGCACATTCTTGCTTGGTTGATTCATATGGGGAAACCTTGCGGTGGAACTATAACGTTGACATTGTGCCCCTTTATGTAACATCATTATATGGCATGCCTGGACAGTCACAATTATCTTACTCTGCTTCACTTACCTCTATCGTGTCTGTGTGCTTCCCAGGTCTCTTGCTACAGTCACGCATAATAAAGTGACCCAAAATTTTGTATGGAAGATCAAACACACTGTTAAGTGTTATTCATTTTTTTTTCAGTGAAGAACCTTGTGTCATAATCATGTCTCCAAAAGTATTTGATCTGCATTTATGAAACTTAACAGGATTTTAAAATAGTATACGAAAATGTGCACAGAGGGGTTTGTTTGTCTGTTCAGTAGAATAGTGTACAGATTAGTTATTAGTATATTTTCTATGCCCCCCTCCCCTGTCTGGGGGTAGGTGGGGTTGGGGGTGGGGAAACGGAGGCACTATGTTTCCTGTTATGCATCTGGAGATGGGGTTTTTTTTGTGATACCATACCTTCAATGGACCTGCAGGGATTTTGGTTTTTCTTTTCAAATTTTGATACAGAGATTTTTAAGTCACTGAGACCTTCTTCGTCTTAGATTTGTTGAACATAATATCTTCTAAAAAAAAAGGGATGAATATTTCTCAAATTTGGTTGTGAGGTGCATTGTAAGTCTGTGTGAAAAGTTTTTTCGCATATCACTCATTTTATTCAAATTTCTAAAGCCCCAGTACTTTAACATGTCACTTGCTAGCATTTTTTATTGGTCCAGAGAATTTTTTATTGGTAAAAACCGACTGACTCTGACTGGTACTTTTTGTATGGACTGCATTGTTGGAAAAATATGATAAGCTGATCTTAGAACTAAGATCAGCTTATATTTTTGGTCAGTGTGGCCTATTTTGTGGTTCCAGTCGAGTGGCCTATTTACAGTCAGTTTGACCATTTTACTGCAATATCGTGAAAGTGCCAGGATGTATTATGTTCAAATTTGACACAAACATGCATTATAAGACAAAGATTATTTGATTAGATTTCTGGTTTACTAGGACCTATTTTATAGTTAAAGTGACCTATCTTCAACAGGGCTCTACAATTCTCCCTGGAGTGTACTTATATATGTATGCCACATAACACAGTACAGGAAAGCTCATGCTTACCCTGCCTTAGAGTATTGGTGCTGACTTATGTAATACATATACATTTATTTATGACATGTAAGCTCTTTTTGATTTACTTGCCTTTATTTTGCAATACAGGATCCCAAAATTTGATGTTTCTTGATTAGGCGGTAAAGTGATGTACTGTGTTCCAAGAACTGAATCAAACATGACAGTTCAGCCTGAGGTTTCGAAAGTTCGGTCCCTGGGGGTATGTTGACCATTGGCCACAGAGTTAGGCCCATTCCCCAGGCCAGTGAAATTCTTTTGTCACTCGTACTACTTCAATAGTTGATGTAGGCCTACCTATTCTCGATATGTACCTATTGTTGATAGAGTGGCCAAAAACACTGTTATTATCACTTGCTAATCTATCTTTGTACATATGATGAGTTGCCGGTCTCTGATTCTGAAGTTTGGTGCAACGATGTCTTGCTCCGTTCACACTGGACGAGGGTCCATGCTAACGTCTTAATTTACAAGGGTAGACCTAAACGGACGCATATTTGGGTTCTTTACTCTAAGCAAAAAGCACACTTTTCAGAGAACGCACACATTTTATATTTCAAAAATAGCAGAGACCCCAGCTTTAAAAGATTTTTCATAAACTGATTTCAGGTTAATTTTTCTATACAATTTTACAACAACAACAACAACAACAACAACAAATTTGCTCCGCTGGCGCGCTCTGAACTTTGTGTGTTTTCAGTTGCTCCATATCGAGTCGCGAATGGGAACACTTTTCAGAGAACGCACACATTTTATATTTCAAAAATTGCAGAGACCCCAGATTTAATAGATTTTTCATAAACTGATTTCAGGTTCTTTTTCTATACAACAACAACAAATTTGCTCCGCTGACGCGCTCTGAACTTTCTGTGTTTTCAGTTGCTCCATATCGAGTCGAGAATGGGAACATCTTTTTAGATTATTCATAATCTGATTTCAGGTTTACTGTACAAAAAATATTTGTTCCGCTGACGCGCTCAGAACTTTGTGAGTTTTCAATTGCCAGATATCGAGAATAGTAACATCTTTTTCTAAGTTCAGTGAACGTGTCAGGACAAGAACAATCAGTGAATCACTCGTCTGCAGACTGCAGGCATCTTGGAAGTTTGAATAAGGGGACAGTTCATAATGGGCGGGGCTACGATATCAGTCAGATGTCATGTGAGACAGTTCATACGTGTTGGTGCGCAAGCGTACTACGCAGACGGACACAATATCATGGGGGACAGAATATCATAGTACAGCGGACTTCAGGCGTTGTCAGGTGTGGCTTAGCCCCAAGGGACCTCCCTACGCTCTGTGAGCTTGCGGGTGTAGGGAGGTCCTTTGGGGCTAGGTGTGGCTCAAATTTCTGTTATGTGGTCGCAAATTTCTACAGTTTTGGCAAATTCCTCCCAAGAAACGATGTTCTTAATTCAAATTCAAATGAAAAATAAATTTCAAATTACAAATTGGTCTCCTTATAATCACAGATCGTCGAGGCCTAGATTTTGTTCTAATTTTGTATGACCCTTTGTGTGTTGTTGCTATTTTTGATGTCTCCAGAACCGTCCCTCAGATTAAGCAGAAACTTGGTGGATATGTTCCTTGTGGAAGGGTCAAAGAAAGTTGTTCACCAAGTGGCACTGCTGTGAATTCCTGATTTTTAACAATTTTTTAAATTTAGGTATTAATCGGTCAATGCAGCTTTCCTGTTGATAACTATGTTTGTCAGTGGGCATTCTAATGCTTATTCACATTTTTCACATCTTCTTCGAAACCGTCAGCCAGATTGACTGTAATGTTGAGAGCAATAAACCTTGGATGGGCTTCTATCATG
The DNA here is from genome assembly GCA_964020975.1 of Hermodice carunculata. Taxonomy (NCBI): domain Eukaryota; kingdom Metazoa; phylum Annelida; class Polychaeta; order Eunicida; family Amphinomidae; genus Hermodice; species Hermodice carunculata. Next base: position 101,533,957 of record OZ026615.1, on the reverse strand, counting down.
TTTATACAAATGGTCACGCTCCAGTGATTTTTTGTTTTTTAATGATTTTTTCGCTTTATTTGTTTTTTTTGTTTGTTTGTTTGTTTGTTTGTTTGTTGTTGTTTTTTTGACAAATCTTATAAAATCTTCTGCACAACTGCTCACCAAATTGCTTTGATATTACATAAGAATACTCCTAGGGACTACTACTTCTGAAATTGTTCACCAAGTAGCGTTGCAATTTTGTTTCCAATTTTTTATGAATTTTTGTGTGTTTTTGTTACTTGTGACGTCTTCTCCAGAACCGTCGCTCAGATTAAGTTGAAACTTTGTGGATATGTTTCTTGTCAAAAGGGTCAAGCAAAGATGTTCAGTAGGTAGCACTGCAGTTGATTCCTGATTTTTAAGGAATTTAAATTTTTTTTTTATCAATTTGGGTACTTATGGTTAAATGCACCTTTTCTATTGCTAACTATGCAAGTCAATGGGCATTCTAATGATAATTCACATTTTGGACTTCTCTGAAGAAACTGTCTGTCAGGTTTACTCCAAACTTGGTGGCAATGTACTTTTGGGGGATCTCTACAAAGTTTGTTCAAATGGTTATGCTTCAGTGACTTTGGGATTTTTTTTATGATAAAAAAAATATTTGGAAAAGTTTTAATAGGAAAGTTTAACATGGGAATTTCTTGTAATGGTTATAACTTCAATAATTTTGGCCAGATATGTGCCAAACTTGTTAGGGATGTACCTTACATAAGTGTCTACCTATTTTGTGCAAATGGTCATGCTCCAGTGATGTTTGGACCTTGATCTCATTCCCAAGGTCACAGGACAACTGACACAAAATTTACTGCTCACTTGTTAACTTGAGATCTGTTTTGAGTAAGGACTTTGATGCTGCACATGTTAATGTTTCTATAGGAAAGTCATGCTTAGACAGTACATGAGTGACCTTGACCTCGTTTGTGGGGTCACAGTGTAACATACATGAATTTTACTCTTCACTATAACTTGAGAACTACTTGAACTGGAACCTTGATGTTGCACATGTAAGTGCTCTTCAAGAAAGGTCAGACTTTTCACTCAGTATATGGGTGACCTTGATCCTGTCCCAAGTTCACAGAGCTGCAAGTGTGATGAATGTCTCGGTCAGCTGAGCATCAGTCAAGCACACATGCGTGTTTCTGGGTCAATCTAGTCTTAGGGGCTCTTACCAGGGCCTCGGTTTGGCATCGGGAGTGCCCATGTGACCATACACAAGCATGTGGGCCGGACTAATAGTATGGTATGCCAATTAATTAATATACTAGTAGGGTAATGTCTCAAGCGTGAGGAGATTAATGTTGTGTGGACAAACGGATGAACTGCAACCACTGAAGTATTTGTTTAGTGTAACACTGAAATGAGATATACAGGAAGCCACTGAATATCATTTCGCTTGCTGATAAATTGAAATGAAACACATTTGAAACCTCTCTTGTAAGACCACCCCTAGGGATGACCAATTGTGGTGTCTCAAGACAGGTGGTCTCTCATAGGAGGAAAGATAACAAGAAAAGTTCTGAGCAAAGTATATTGAAAATGTGGTCTTTCAAAGAAGGTGGTCTCTCAAGGCAGGGAACAAATGTATTTGTAGGGGGTGGGGTATATCTTGGTTTTATTGAGTTATAGTGTAATCAAGGGAAGCTTGGACACCTACAGATGTACAGACATGCAAGGATTCTTTTCTTTTCTTTTCTTTTTCTTTCTTTCTTTCTTTTTTTTTTGTTGTTGCTTGTGTAAAGTGATTTACCTGACAACACCTTTTTGGTGGTTTTTTCTGTTGGTTTGTGGTGAATTATATCATGATGCTTTGTAACCAGCAAAACAATGTTTTCTTAATTAAATTATCAAAACACTCACATAAATTCCATGAAAAACCATCAGCACGATGGCATCTGTTTACCAATGTCCATGACACTTAGAACCAGTTGCCCATGTAAGCCAATCAGATTGCCCGATTTGGGTCATGTGACCGTTCCCCCTTCAACTTTTATATCCCATATTCTATTGTTAATTTCTGCTGCAAACCAATTATTTCTTTGCTTGTATTGCTCTCATCTAAGGGTCAGAGTTGATGATATAAAATTTTGAGGATTACAGACATTAACAGGTAAAGATGACAGCAAAAAAGTTGTGCCCCAACACAGGGTAAGGTTAAATCTGACCCATGGAAGCCTGTCTGCAGTGTGATTTTCATTCAGGATGGAAACATGACTGTGACTGGGGAGTCAGTTACACATCTGGATGTAATTACTGACCACAGATATGCACCATTGGGCCATAGGACCTAGGGGGATAGGCCTGGAAGAAGATGAATGAGGGAGAGTTCAATTTCCAGATTTTCTGTTGGGGAGGGGGGTTGGTTAAACTCGATTTTTTATGTCTCCCGGTGGAAGGGGGGGGACATATTGGTTTAGTGCCCGTTTCTTCCGCTTGTTGTTGTTCATGTTCTTCAACACTTGGTTTCAGTGCGATAAGTCTTGAAAGACTTGACAGAATTTGATGAAACTTGGTAGGATTATGTATCTAGGCCAGACCTAGGTTAGAATTGTATTTGGGTGACCTTGACCTAATTTTCAAGGTCACAGGGTCACTTATGTGAAATTGGTTTCCGCTCGATAAGTCATGAAGAACTTGATGGAATTTGATGAAACTTGGTAGGATTATGTATCTAGGCAAGACCTAGGTTGGGATTGTATTTGGGTGACCTTGACTTAATTTTCAAGGTCACAGGGTCCCTTATGGGAAATTGGTTTCCGCTCGATAAGTCATGAAGAACTTGATGGTATTTGATGAAACTTGGTAGGATTATGTATCTAGGCAAGACCTAGGTTGGAATTGTATTTAAGTGACCTTGACCTAATTTTCAAGGTCACAGGGTCACTTATGTGAAATTGGTTTCCGTTCGATAAGTCATGAAGAACTTAATGGAATTTGATGAAACTTGATAGGATTATGTATCTTGGCAAGACCTAGCTTGGGATTGTATTTGGATGACCTTGAGTGAATTCTCCAGGTCACAGGGTCACTTATGTGAAATTGGTTTCCATGCGATATGTCATGAAGAACTTGATGGAATTTGATGAAACTTGGTAGGTTATGTATCTAGGAAAGACCTAATTTGGGATTGTATTTGGGTGACCTTGACCTAATTTTCAAGGTCACAGGGTCACTGATGGGAAATTGGTTTCCGTGCGATAAGTCATGAAGAACTTGATGGAATTTGATGAAACTTGGTAAGATTATGTATCTTGGCAAGAGGTAGGTTGGGATTGTATTTGGATGACCTTGAGCGAATTCTCAAGGTCACAGGGTCACTTGTGTGAAATTGGTTTCCGTTCGATAAGTCATGAAGAACAGAATGGAATTTGATGAAACTTGATAGGATTATGTATCTAGGCCAGACCTAGGTTGGAATTGTATTTGGGTGACCTTGACATAATTTTCAAGGTCACAGGGTCATTTATGTGAAATTGGTTTCTCTGGAATAAGTCTTGAAGAACTTGATGAAAATTGCTAGAGTAATGTATCTAGGTGAGAGCTAAAATAGGATTGTAATTTTCAAGCAAACTTGGTCATTTGTAATTTGTTATCACCTGTAGCTTATTCAGAGATGTAAGTGTTCCACCGGGAGACATTTGATTTTCTGTTGGAAAATCAGTCTGTTCTAGTTTTAATTGAAGTTAGCACACACAAGGGACTCTTATGTATATGTTAGATGTGTTTGTGGTCCATGTTTTGAAATATTTCTGAGCCATTTATTTTCAGTCTTCCTATGATTTTAGCTAATTTTCATTGATGGGGGCCTGTCCCCTGTTGAAATGGGGGTGGGGTCGGATTTCTTGTTGCCTTCCCTTAGGGGTGGGCCAAAATGGCCTTTAACCCCAATTTTATGAAAGTAGACTTGTCCTCCAGTACAGAAATACCATACTTGGTGATTCCATATCAAGATCTATGAGGGGTGTATGTCCCCAGAAAGTGACCACCCCTCTTTATAGAAGTATGGGAAAATGAGGTCATCTCAGACTCCCTTGCTCATCAAGCTAGCAAGTGGGCTGAGTGCAAAGGGGATGTTATTTATGGGCACAGTAGATATCTAGGTCTCTAAATCTTTAAGGGATTAGGGTTTCAAAGAAAGACTCCAGCAAGTTTAGCTAATTTGAAAGTAGGACACAGTGGAATTTTTAGGGGGTACCCCTTGAACGTGAATGTTTGAGCTGCCTCTCATTGGGCCTATGGGCTGACTCTATGGATATTTTGTGGATGAAATGAACATATCAACTCTCAAAAAGCATCAGACATTCACAATTCATGCTTTCATTTTGGTAAATTACGGATTGTATACAAATATAAGAGACTTGGGCATGAAAGATGCATTGGTTGCCTTTGTGTCTGCCATATTGGATTTTTCTGGAAGCTGATTGGCTGGCTCAGTTTGGATACATTGTGATACCGAGGATGTTCACAGTAAGTGTCGACTCATTATCGGGATGTGTATGTGACTGCATGGGCTGTTCACATACCCCTGCTGTTCATGATTTTTAGCTCTGCTGACTTGTCAGTCAGCAGAGCTTATAAAATCCGTTTGCGTCCGTCTTCCGTCTGTCCGTCCGTCCTTCCATCTGTCATTAGACTTTTTATCTGTGGCGAAGCCACAGATATTTCAACCAGTTTTGATGGCCATCTTTGTTTACGTGTTGCTTGGCGATGCAAAAAAAATTGGGGATATCCAAATATCTGAACGGGAATTTGAGGTTTAAGGCCCAATTGTTGAGGTTGCGGGTCTGAAGAGCTTGAAAAGAACCATTTGTAAGTTCTCAATTAATTCAATTTAGTTGAAAACTTGATGCGAAGTTGATATAGGGGTCAAGGGCCGCTCTAAGAAGTCCGAAAATATCCACTTGTTGCTCATTAGGGGATCGTTTCACCAGAAAAACTACGCCTCTGTGTCGTGAAGAAAATTTTGCTGCAGGTCCTTTGTTAATTTTTGGGGTACATCTTTTAATACGAGGCTTTTTCTTATATGTGTGTACACAAGTGTCTAATATAAGTGCGTAATT
>OZ026615.1:101475673-101528673 GCA_964020975.1 Hermodice carunculata | reverse complement strand
GATGCCAGTACAACCCTGCCACCGGAGACAAAGGAACTTTCCCAAGACCAAGCGATCACCCGTGGGCGTGGCGTATGCAGTCACGATTACATGCGTGCGCACGTCGCTCCACGTGTTCATCGACGTTCCGCTTGTGTTTACATCGGCCGTAACGAAAGAAAGTGCGTAATGATATTGACCTTTTGGTTAAATTTTTGGGTACATCTTTTTATGAGAGGCTATTTCGTAAGGCAGACTTTGTTTGAAAACTTTGGCACATGTTACCGCAATACAGAACGGGAAGACGGGCTTGCACTCCCCTACTGAAGGCTGAATGAATTAACCCAAATTCTTGAGTTTGCACATCCGGGTATACAAATGGAGATGTACGGTCATCTGTTTGCACGAGGAAGAATCTGGTGATTGTTGTGTCGAACTGTTTGGACTGCAGAGCACTGTCCGCATAGAATAACAGAAGCTGTTGTATTCTAGCAACGGATAGAGTGTTCAAACGATCGCAATTTCACTGTAACCCAAATGAGGCCCCAGTATACGGGATGCAAAACGAGAGCCGATCAATATATCTATGGTGTAATACTACCCTCTCAATCACTCATGCTTATACCCCTGCTTATCAGGTTCCCAGCCAGGTTTTTCAACCTGAAACTTTTTATGGCTGACCTGTGGTTACATGCACAAACCCCCAAAGGGGCCTCCGGTACAACTTCCCGTGTTTGCGCATGCTCACCAGTTTCTCTCCTGGCTTCCGCCCACGTTGTTGTGGTGATCACAGGAGTGCCCCAAGATTGGCTTGTTTTTGCAGTTTTCACTGCCGGAGCAACTCGTTGCCCAAGGATCGAGATAAGTGTGGGGTAGTGAGTCGTTGGACCGTTTTTTGAGCGAGAAGCCTTGATTCCTACCTGTTTTTTTTATCTATTTGGTTTCAGGAACACGTGGTCTTTTCCCTTGAAAACCAACATGGCGGACAAGGATGTGGACCGCAAGGAGCGTGAGAGACGTCAAGAACGATCTCGCCTCCTTATCCAGCAGCTCCGGGGGAGGCAGGGGCACAGCCTCTCACCCCAAGTGAGTGCTGGAACAGCTCCAGCTGTCCCTGCCAGTTCAGTGGCGGGCATCCCTGCTTCTCAGAAGCAGGATGTGGCCGGCCATCTGATGGGGAAGTGGGACAACCATCCGCACTGTAGAAAGTGCAGATGGGAGCCGGAGCGACTGCAGTGCTCAAGGTTACAACCTTGTCAGCACTGTAAAAGCTGGTCAAGTGAGAGGTGGGACCTCTTTGAGTTGGCAGAACGTCGGCGGGCAAAACGGTCTCACCGTAGAGCTCCATCCGTTCAAGACTCTCCGGCAAGCCTGCGAGTCACCACCTCCTCCTCTTTTCGGAGAGTTGAGGCGGTGGATAGTGCCTCGGATTCGGCGGGGGCGACCCCAAAGAAGAGGAGGCGCTCTCGCAAGAGAAAGGGGGACAGGGCCGAGGAGCCTTCTGAAAAGAGGGCACCCGCCTTGGATCCGGGACTCAAGGCTATACTGGACACTATGCAGAGAACACAGATGCTGATGGCCACCACCATGCAGTCTTTTGTGCAATCTGCACAGATGAGAGTCCCTTTTCCCACATCAGGTGTGTCTGTGGCACCTGTGGGTCAGCAGACCCAAGACCCGGGTTTCCCAAGGGAAATTCAAGGTCCAGGTGCAACTGGCCCTCCTGCAGAGGAGACCAGCATGGACACGGGGGAGGCACCGGAACAGCCCGGTTTGCCGGTTCGCTCTACGGAGGGGACCGGCGTGACTGGCACTGTGGAAGGAGCCACAAGTTCTCTGGTAGGAGATGCCCCAGTGCTCACGGAGGTGGGTCATGAACCCTTGCCCGGAGCACGCCAGGAAGTACATGATACTTCCCTGGCCGGTCCGGACCGGTCCGGTACGTTAGATCCGGTGCTTGCCGAATCCGTGCCGGCCGTGACCGGGACCGGACTGGACCACTCAGATGAGCAACCGGAGAGGACCAGTCAAATAGAAGCTGCCCTTCCCTCTCTCCCCACGCCACTTTTTCCACTGCATAGTGGTTTAGATGAGCGGGGAGAGCCTTTGTCTGATGGAGAGGGCTCGTTACACGAGTCTCTTCTCGACGAAGGCGAGGACGAACGCGAGGAGCGCCTTAGGCGTAATCTGGAGCGTGAGTCCCGACCTGTCCAAGGGATGGGGTCGGAGAGCGATGAGGTGTTGGCCGACGAGCCGGCCCATTCCGCTCAACGACAGTTGTCCTTTGAGGACAGCTCAGCCCCAGCCGAGGTTAGTGAACCTGCAGGGCTCTTTTACTCGACTAAGGAGTCGATCGTGGCTCTCCTCGGAGACACCTTGAAGGCTCCTCCCTTTCCACCGACCACGAAGAGACGAGCGATGTCAGTGTACCCACTAGAGTCGCCGTCTGTGTCGGAACAAGTCGGGTCCGGGTTCCCCTTCTCTGCTTACGTGGATGAAGTGTACCAGAGCCTGGATAAAGAGCTCCGGGGATCTAGGTCGCCCTCCGGCGTCCCGACTCAGCAAGCGCTGAAGTGTGGGAAGCTGTTGAGGAGGCCGAGAGCTAACGTTGCTAGGTACTGTGTACCTAATGAAATCTACGATAATAGGGCCACGGAGGTAGACGTGGAATGGGAGAGTATCTGTAAATGGATCCCCCCATCTCCTAAAGTCCCCAAGGAGGTCCTTAGTAGATTAGAGGAGGATGCAAGAGCGATGGTAATCATCGCCTCCTTCTTGGACGTGTCCTCGGCCGCGTCTGCCGAGATCATGCAGCGACTCTTCGTGTCGCAGCAGGTCCCGGAACCAGTCAGGGACTGGATAAGTCTGAATACCCGGCTTCAGGCGTCCCGGGGTATGGTGATAGAGCACCTTCTCAGGCAGGCCATTACAATGGAAGCCAACCTGAGGTTAACAAGGCGAGATTCGTGCTTGCAAGTCACCAACCTCTCGGAAGGTGAACAGCGAGCCATATGAACTCAGCCTTTGTTCTCAAACTACTTGTTCGGAGGTGCTCTCGCTCCCATCAGGGACCAAGTGGTCGAGCAGCGAAAGCGGGAACAGGCCGATGAGGCTAACCAAGCCATCCTCGACCTAGCTAGAGCAGCCACCAAGGCTCTTGGACAGGGAGCCAAAGTTTCTGGCGCCAAGGACTCCTTTGCAAAGAGGAGGAAACCTAGGCGACCTAGGAACAAGAAGCCTCAGAAGCAGGGTTCAGCTGACGCACCGTCCTCTGGCAGTGGCAAGCAGAACCGGCCCTTTCGGAAGCCCGGCTTTGGTAAAGGGAAAAGGGACTGAAGGTGCGTGCCAGTCATCCACACCCGTCAGGAGCTTTTACGACGGGTCTGGGGCGATGTGTCAGCGTCTCGGCGGTCGGTTAGCCGACTTCCGCAGTCACTGGCTTTCTGTCACGGACGACTCGTTCGTGTTAAGTGTCCTAGAAAAGGGATATGTGCTACCGCTCAAAGAGCGACCGCCCTTGTCCCGCGTCCCCTGGAAGTTCGAACCGCCGGCCCAAGAGCCGAAGAGGTCATTCTTCCACGAGGCGGTCGAGAAGTTGTTGGCGAAGGCAGCCATGGAGAGGGTGAGGGATCACTCTTCTCCGGGATTCTACAGCCGACTATTCTTGGTCGCAAAGAGGGACGGCGGCTGGAGACCGCTCATAGATCTGTCTCATCTGAACACATATTTGGAAGTTCCACACTTCCACATGGAAACGCCGGAATCCATAACGAAGGCTCTCCGACCCGGGGACTGGACCTTCTCCCTGGACTTGAAGGACGCGTATCTGCACGTGCCTATGTCTCAGGGCAGTCGGAAGTACCTACGGTTCGCTTACGCAGACCAGGTATTCCAGTTTCGAGCTCTTCCTTTCGGCTTGGCCACGGCACCTCAGGTGTTCACCCGGATAGTGCAATCTGTGGCAGCATGTGTTCACAAGAGGGGCATAAGAATGCACGTGTACCTGGACGACTGGCTTGTCCGAGCTTTAGTTCATCAGGAACTAATCAAGAACAGAGAATATCTGTTGAAGCTGTGTGGGGACTTAGGGCTAGAAGTAAACATCCCCAAATCAAATCTCACACCCAAACAGGTGTTTGTCTTCCTAGGCATTCATTTCGATCTAGTCCAATTCGAGTGCCGTCCTTCCGAGGACAGATGGGACAGACTACAGAGCCTTATCAAGAGGTTCATGAGATCGACACAGCAAACAGCTCGGCAATGGCTGTCGCTGTTGGGCATGATGTCCTCGATGGACTCGCAAGTTCCGTTAGGACGCCTACACAGGAAGCCACTCAACATAGCTCTGAACGCCAAGTGGAACAGGACCAGTTTGCGGCAAATGGTCGAAGTAGGTCCGCACGACAAGTACCTCATCCGTTGGTGGACGGTGAGAAGGAACGTCATGGGGGGACAGACGATGAGGCCGTTCAATTCCAGACTGGTTGTTTACACGGACGTGTCAAAACAGGGCTGGGGAGCTCACACGGACTCCAACATGGTCTCAGGCATCTGGCCTCTGCACTTGAGACATTTTCACATCAATTGGCTAGAACTGGAGGCAGTATATTTAGCCCTGCAGAAGTTCGAACAGTTGGTGAAAAACAAAGATGTGACGTTGATGTCGGACAACAGGACTGTGGTGGCATACCTGAACAAACAAGGGGGCACCCGGTCCAAACTGTTGTTCGAACTAACAAAGAAAATACTTCTCTGGTGCGGCAGCAAAGGAGTAAGGATTCTGGCCCGTCACATCAGCAGCCATCTAAATGTAATGGCCGACCAATTGTCCCGAAAGGGACAAGTGATAGGGACAGAATGGTCCCTACACCCACGAGTAGTTCAGGCGTTATGGGACCGATGGGGGACACCCCATGTGGACTTGTTCGCCACCAGATGGAACCACAAATTGCCAGTGTTTGTGGCTCCAGTCCCAGATCCTCTGGCTTTTGCGGTGGACGCCCTGGCGATGTGCTGGGACGGAATATGGGGCTACGCCTTTCCTCCGCTCCCGTTGATCCCACAAGTTCTGAGAAAGATCCGGGAAGAGAAGGCGGAGATCATCCTGGTGGCTCCCTGGTGGCCAAAACGGGATTGGTCTCTCGACCTACTGGAGTTGAGTCGCGAGGCTCCGTTACGTCTACCAGTCTGGGACAGACTGCTCATGCAGCCTCGGATGTCCCGGTTCCATCGGAATCCGGCGGTGCTCAACCTTCACGCATGGAGGTTGTCGCACGACACGTCCAAGAGGCTGGGTTCTCGAATCTCGTTTCCTCAAGAATCGCACGAGGTAAACTTCGAAAGTCTTCTTTGAAGACGTACGACTTGAGGTGGAGACTGTTCACTGAATGGTGTGCCGGGAAGCAGTTGGAACCTTGGTCAGCATGATCCTCGGATGTTGCCGATTTCCTCTTGTATTTGTTTGAGGAAAAAGAGCTAAGTCCAAGGACTATCGAAGGATATCGAACAGCGATTTCTTCCTCCCTGAGCAAGAAATTGGGTCAATCATTAGGAGCAGACCCACATTTGTCAGCCTTGATTCAAAGTTTTTATACGGACAAACCAGTCGGCACAAATATAATGCCCACCTGGGATTTGAGCCTCGTCCTTTTGGCCATGACGAGACCTCCATTTGAAGAAAAGGATCCCAAAACGATCCAATTAAAATGGCTGACTTACAAGACTGTCTTCTTGCTCGCACTGGCCTCAGGGGCCAGAAGGAGTGAAATCCATGCATTGGATGTTAACGAGATTCGGTGGTCGGAGGATAAAACCTCCGTCACATTGAAACCACACATGGGCTTTTTAGCCAAGAACCATGTTGCCACAGACCCCACCACTGCCTTTACGGGCTTTACAATCAAAGCGCTTTCCAACACGTTATCAAGATCGGAACCTGATAGGACACTGTGTCCTGTGAGGGCGCTAAAGTGGTATTTGGACCGAATGAAAGAGATTCGTCAGGGTCGGAGAGCCCTCTTTCTTCCGTTGAGGAAAACCGAGTCGGGCAGGATAGCTGCTAATACCGTGTCCGCATGGCTGAAGGCGGCGGTCTGTAAGGCCCACCAGGTAGCCTCCGGGTCAGAGGATATTCTTAGGGTCCAAGAGGTAAGAGCACATGATGTCAGGGCTTTCTCTGCGTCGTGGTCTCTGATCCGCAATGTTGCCCTTGCCGACATTATGCGGGCATGCAGGTGGAAGGCTCACACAACATTCACATCCTTTTACCTGCGGGACCTGACCGAGATTCAGGGTGGTTTGATGGCGATGCGCAATACTCGCACAGCCTCCTTTGGCGATGGGAAGTAGCTCCGTGGTGACTACCAGACGGCCCCAAAGAGGCTCAAGTGGTATGTCCGGAGTCGCAGATTCATATGACCAGGCAAGTAGTCTGCTTTACTTCTACTGTGGTAGGCTGGGTTGAGGGAACAGAGCAGCTGCTCATTCTATATGCCGTTCTGCTTTTTTCCCTGAATTCTCCTGCTCCTTCTTGCAATAAGATTGCTCAGGTAGAGTTCAGAGTGATTAGGGTACCGTACTAACGTACGTAGCTGACCTATGGGGTATTACTGTAGACGTGTCAAAAGGTGAATTACGCCCTCCTCCATTCTGCTGGTATATCAGCATGAGTGATTGAGAGGGTAGTATTACACCATAGATACGTGGAAGCGATAAATGCTTCCTTTATCTATTAGTAATACTTACCTCTCAATCACTCAGAAGCCCACCCAGGCCGTCCCCGCCAGTGAAATTCTAGAGGAGAGAAACTGGTGAGCATGCGCAAACACCGGAAGTTGTACCGGAGGCCCCTTTGGGGGTTTGTGCATGTAACCACAGGTCAGCCATAAAAAGTTTCAGGTTGAAAAACCTGGCTGGGAACCTGATAAGCAGGGGTATAAGCATGAGTGATTGAGAGGTAAGTATTACTAATAGATAAAGGAAGCATTTATCGCTTCCACGTTTCTGTGTGCCTTGGGGCTCCCGTTGGGATGTAGGATATCAAATCAATTTAATGGAATTGAAATAAAAAGTACATGTACATAAGAATACTTGAGGCCCCCCACCCCCATGTCAAAAGATTGTGACATTAACTGCTGAATTATAGCACTGCAGGCTTAAGATATTATAATGAACTTGTAAAGAAAATTAACATATTTCTCCATTTAGTGCTCTGGCAGATTGTCATGTGGGCATGCACAAGTTCCAATATGTATCATTTTTCATCTTTCACTCTCTTTTACCCACCACATGCCATCCAACGAGGAAAGGATGCCAGACAAAGATATTTTTGAAGCGATTCTGTAATATACTTGAAATGTGAAAGTTTAGTTTTATTTCATTAAAATGCAAGGGAGACCGACACTTAAACATATACTTTTAAATTAATCAACACAATACAATAAACAAATTACAATATATTTAAAACAAATTGAAAGCTAATTGCCTCCGTGAAAATTTTGTTTGCATCATCAAAAAGATGTAGTGCCAGTGTAATGTTTGTCAAGAATGATTTTTGTTTATAATTTTTAAGAATTTGTCAGAAAGACATTAAATTTTTGAAATTCAATAGAATGTTGATATCAGATAACTCAACTTAAGTACATCAAATCACATTGTGATTCAGAGAGTCACAGTTTATAAAAATTGAAAAAAAAAAAAAAAAATCCCTACCTACCTACCATACTTTTGTTCTTCGCTACAACAGGAAACACGACATTTGTTTCAGGCCTCACCAACGCTATTTGCCTGTCCAGGACTCCGCAGAATAGAAGCGCTCATATCTCATAACTTTTCAGTCTTGTATTGAAGTTCCTGAAAAAAGTTACCACCTGCAACATGGCTTTTTGACTCACAGTCGCTTTTTGGCTCAGCTGACCTACTAGTCAGGTTGAGATATTAGAAGACTCTGTCATCCATGGCTTCTCTCTGTCCATTCACAATTCACCTTTTTTGACTTCTTCTCCAAAACAGCCGGCCAGATTCACTCCAAACTTGGTGGCTATGTACCTTGGATGGGTCTCTACCTAGTTTGTTCAAATGGTCACGCTCCAGTGATTTTTAGCTCAGCAGACTTGTCAGTCAGTTGAGCTTATCTTATGGTCCTCTGTCCCTCGTCCTCCCTCCATCAACAATTCACATTTTCAACTTTTCCGAAACTGCCAAATCCACTTCAAACTTGGGAGGGGGGAGGGACTTGGGTGGGTGTCTACCAAGTTTGTTCAAATGGTCACGGTCCTGTGATTTTTGGATTTTTTTTTATGAAACGTTTTGGGGGCTTTTTTTGGGCAAATCTTAAAAAATCTCATTCTCCGAAAGCGCTCACCCAATTTCTTTGATATCACACAGGAACACTCCTTGAGACTCCTAGTTCTAAATTTGTTCACCAGGTGGCGCTGCAGTTTTTTTCCTATTTTTTATGAATTTTTTGTGTAATAGCTATTAAGCTAGAACTCTCACTCAGATAAAACCGAAACATGGTAGATATGTTCCTTGTAGAAGGGTCAAACAATGTTGTTCACTATGTGGGGCTGCTGTGGATTCCTGATGTTTAACAATTTTTTTCAATTCAGCTCTTTTTCAGTAAATGCACCTTTCCTATTGATTGCTATGTTAGTCAATGGGCATTCTAATGCCAATTTACATTTTCAACTTCTCCAAAACCATCATCCAGATTTACTTCAAACTTGGTGGGGATGTACCTTGGGTGGATGTCTACCAGGTTTGTTCCAATGATTTTTGAATTTTTTTGAGATTTTTTTTTTCAAAAATCTAGACAAAAGTTTTAATAGGAAAGTTTATCAGCGGAATATCGTGTAATGCTTATAACTTAAATAAATTTGGCCAGGTTTACTTCAAACTTGGTGGGGATGTGCCTTAGGTGGATCTTTACCAAGTTTGTTCAAATGGTCACGCTCTATTTATTTTTGAATTTTTTATGATTTTTAAGTTCTTTTTTGGGACAAACCTTAAAAACTCTTCTCCTCTGAAACCGCTCACCCAATTGCTTTGATATCGTACATAGACACTCCCAGGGACACATAGTTCCAAATTTGTTCACCAAGTGGCATTGCAATATTTTCTAATTTTTTTATGAATTTTTGTATGGCTTTGCAATTTTTCACTTGTTCTCAGAATTGTCACTCAGATTAAGCTGAAATGTGGTGGATATGTTCTTGTGGATGGGTCAAACAAAGTTGTTCACTAGGTGGCACTGCTTTGGATTCCAGATTTTTAAGGATTTTTTTCAATTACGGAACTTACCAGTCAATGCAGCTTTTCTATTGATTACTATGTAAGTCAATGGGCATTCTAATGATAAATCGCAGGACAACTGACACGAAATTTACTGTTTATTTGATAATATGAGATCTGTTTTTGAGTTGGTAGCGTGATGCAGCAGGTTAATGTTTCTGTATGAAGGTCATGCTTAGACAGTACATGAATGACCTTGACCTCGACCTCGTTTCTGGGGTCACTGTGCAACATACATGAATTTTACTCTTCATTATAACTTGAGAACTACTTGAACCTTGATGTTGCTTATGTTAGTGTTCTTCTATAAAGGTCATACTTACTCAGAACATGGGCGACCTTGATCCTTTCCCAAGTTCACAGAGCTGCAAGTGTGATGAATGTCTAGGTCAGCTGAGCATGGGCTGTTCACACAGCCGGCTTGTTTGGATTTTTTGTGTTTTTTGTGTTTTTGGTGGCAAATCTTAAAAAAATCTTCTCCAAAACTGCTCATCCAGTTGCTTTGATATCACACAGGAACACTCCTAGGGACTTTAAGCTTTTAATTGTTCACCAGGTGGTGCTGCATTTTTTTCTTATTTTTTTAATGATTTTTTTTTTTGAGTGTTTTCACTATTTTCGACTTCTCCAGAACCGTCACTCAGATTAAGCTGAAACTTTGTGGATGTGTTCCATGTGAAATTGTCAAACAAAGTTGTTCACTACGTGGCATTGCTATGGATTCCTGATTTTGAACGATGTTTTCAATTAGGGTACTTATTGGTAAAAGCACCTTTCCTATTGTCAGATTACTGTGTAAGTCGGTGGGTATTCTAATGCTTTTCTCACATTTTGGACTTCTCTGAAGAAACTGTCTGTCAGATTCAGCTCAAACTTGGTGGTAGTGTACCTGGGTTGTCACGCTCCAGTGAATTTTTGATGATATTTAGCTCAGCTGACCTGCTAGTCATCTGTCGGCAGAGCATTAGGCCCATGGGCCTGTTGCTCAGAAAAATATCTTTATATGTTGGTCCTAAAAAGTGATCTCAATTTGGCCTGGTCTCTCAAGCCAGCTGTCACTGTATTCCCTTCTTTGGCAACAAATTATGAAACGTACAACACCAAAACTTGAAAAGATGGAGAATATTCTGGAAGCACATCATATGCACACACAATTATGTGTCTCCCAAAAATACCAATCGACCAACTGGTCAGTTTGCCGCCACAGATTACATTTTAGGCCCATTGCCTTGTTATATTTTCGACCTCTTCTCAAAAACCGCTACATAGAATGTTTTGATTTTGCACATGGATGATCCCCAGGTGGACTTCTACCAAGTTTGCGAAGGAGATGACGATGCAATAATTTTTCTATTTTTTATGAGTTTTTAAATTTATTTTTTGAAAAAAATTAAAATTTCTTCATCTTAAGAACTACGGAGCCAATTGCTTTGATATTGAACATAGGGTCATCTGGGGTCAACTAGTTCTTATTTTGGCCACCAGGTGGCGCTGTGATTTTTTCCTATTTTTTTATGAATTATTGCCTGCTAAGGCTATTTTCGACTTCTTTTCCAGAACGGCTGAACAGAATTGCTTAAAATTTTATCAGAATATAGTTGGACATTAGACAATAAAAGTTTATGAAAATAATATGGATATGTTAATTTTAAGCAAAGTTGTGGGATATCAAACTTCGCCACTGTAAGGAAGTGCTGCAGCTGTATATATATATGGCAATACAGTGCATATATTACACTTTTGTATTTACCCTTTTGACGACTTCTCAAAAACCGCTGTATGGAATGTTTTAATTTTGCACATGGATGTTGCCCAGGTGAACCTCATCTCAAGAACTACCTGGCCAATTGCTTTGATATTGCACATAGGGTCACCTGGGGTCAACTAGTTCTCATTTTGGCCACCAGGTGGCGCTGCGATTTTCCCTATTTTTTAAATGAATTTTTGCGTATTAAAACTATTTTCGACTTCTCCAGAACAGCATGATAGAATTGCTTAAAATTTTATCAAAATAAGGTGGACATTAGACAATGAAAGTTTGCAAAAATAGTGTGGATATGTTAATTTTTGACAAAGTTATGCGATATCAGACTTTGTGACTGTAAGTGAGTACTGCCACTGTACATCGCAGCCATTGAAACAGCAAGGTATGTCAATTGATAATACATGTACTACCATGGACAAGTCAGGTCGCCCTATTCAATTTTGTTTCCTGAATAAAGTCAACTATGACCTTTTGTACACTGTCAATTTGTATCTTTGATAAATGCTGAATCAAATGTCCATGTGTTCCAATACTGTAAAAGCAGATCCCAGTCAGCAGAGCACAGGATCATCATGATCCTCTTGTTTTTGTTTTGTTTTGTTCTTTTTGGGGCCAATCTTAAAAACCCGTCATCTCTGAAACTGCTGACCCAATTGTTTTGATATCACAGGAACACTCCAAGCAACTCCTGGTTCTGAATTTGTTCACCAGGTGGTACTGCAACTTTTTTTGGGGGGGGTAATTTTTTTTTTATTTTGTGTGTGTGTGTGTGTGTGTTTTTTTAACTTTTTTCCAGAACTGTTACTCAGATTAAGCTGAAACTTGCAGGATACATTCCTTATGGAAGGGCTTAATTGTTCACTAGGAAGCAGTGCTGCTGATTTGTTTTAGCATTTTTTTTCAATTTGGGTACTTGTCGGTAAATGCACCTTTTCTATTGCTTGCTCAAGTCAATGGGCATTTTAATGCTAATTCAGTTTTTATTTCTTCTGTGATTCTTCAGATTGACTTCAAACTTGATGGCAATGTACCTTGGGTGGGTCTCTAGTAGATTTGTTCATATGGTCATGGCCCATGGATTTTTGGATTGTTTATGATGTTTTTATTTTGTGGGGCAAATTTTCAAAAATGTTGTTCTCTGAAACTGTTCACTGCATTGCTTTAATATCACAGAGGAATACTCCTAGGGAGTCCTGGTTCTGAATTTGTTCACCAAGTAGCGCTGCGATTTTTTTCTAATTATTGTGTTTTTTGTGTGTTATTGCTATTTTTGACCTTTTCTACAGACTTGTCACTCAGATTAAGCTGAAACTTGGTGGATAGGTTCTTTGCGGAAGGATCAAACAAAACAGTTCACTGTGTGGTAAAGCTGTGGATAACTGATTTTAACGATTTTTTTAAATTTGGGTACTTACCAGTAAATTCACCTTTCCTATTGATTACTGTGTAAGTCAATGAGCAATCTAATGCTTATTCACATTTTGACCCCTTTATGCAAAACAATCATTCAGATTGACTTGAAACTTGGTGGCAATGTACCTTGGTTTGGGTCTCTGGCAGAATTGATTAAATGGACATGCTCCATTGATTTTTTGATTTCTTTGTTCTTTTGGGGGCAATTCTTAAAAAAATGGCAAGGGTATTTGTACATGTCAGCTGAGCAGAGGACTGTCACAGTCCTTTTTTTTATAAACTAGTTAAAGCAGAAGTAAAGAACTGGCCGTTATTTTTATAAAGTACATTCAACAAAATGTGTTTGTTACACCTGAAATGCCTTTCCTTCAATTATTTCAACTTGCTCAACAGCCCTACATGTCTACATATGCTTCGCCCCTGCCTTTAGGCCACCAGGCCTTGTTGTGTGTTGTAGCTTTTTTCGACTTCTTCTCCAGAACCGTCACTCAGATTAAGCTGAAACATGGTGGATATGTTCCTTGTGGAAGGGTCAAACAAATTTGTACACTATGTGGGAATGCTGCAGATTCCTGATTTTTAATGATTTTTTCCATTCGGGTACTTATCAGTCAATGCAGCTTTCCTATTGATTACTATGGAAGTCAATGAGCATTCTAATGCTAATTCATATTTTCGACTTCTTCTCCAAAACCGTCATGCAGATTAATTTCAAACTTGGCAATGTACCTTGGGTGGGTTTCTACCAATTTTGTTCAAATGGTCACGCTCCAGTGATTTTTGGATTTTAATGATTTTTTTGGTTAATTTTTTTGGACAAATCTTAAAAATTCTTCTTCTCCAAAACCGCTTACCCAAATAATTTGATATCACAGAGGAAGACACCTAGAGCCTCCTTGTTCTTAATTTATTTACCAGGTGGCCCTGCAAATTTTTCTAATTTTTTATGTGTGTGTGTGTTGTAGCTATTTTCAACTTCTTCGCCAGAACCGTCACTCACATTAAGCTTAAATGTGGTGGATATGTTCCTTGTGGAAGGGTCAAACAATGTCGTTCACTATGTGGGAATGCTGCAGATTCCTGATGTTTAACGATTTTTTTTTCAATTCTCCTCCTTTTCGATAAATGCACCTTTCCTATTGACTACCATGTAAGTCAATGGGCATTCTAATGCTAATTTACATTTTCGACTTCTTTCCAAAACCGTCATTCAGATTTACTTCAAACCTGGTGGGGATGTACCTTGGGTGGGTGTCTACAAGGTTTGCTCCAATGGTCATGTTGCAATGAATTTTGAATTTTTTTGGGGGGGAAGGGTCTTTAGACCTTGCCACCGATCTATCCTATGGGATAGTTGTGGGGGGTCAGAAAAGCCTGGAAACCACAGTTCCTGATTTTTAAAAAAAAATCGTTATAGTTATAAATCGTGGCCTGTGTTAATATGAAGAGGTTGAGAACATATTTCATTCAAGTAGTGCAGAAAAAATATAGTATTCTTTGTTTTTTGCCAATGAGTGAAGCGGCGCCGTTTTAGTGTCTTGCAACGAGTGCATCTAGTCCCGTTTTATGGCAGCTGTTACATAGTAATTTATGCAGCAGTGAAACAAGGACTCATAACATTTGTTGAAACAGTGTAACAACCATGTAAATATTACTGTGAATGACATGTCATCTGTAAATTAGTTCAATTTTGCTTCCCCCGCATTGCTCGCATGAATATCAACCGGGAACTACTATTTTAGCGCAAATTTTTGGCAACCTTGACCGTGACTCTAATCCAATCATGCAAAGGGATATATGCCTTGGGATGGGTGGGTCGTCCAAAGTTATTTTGATTCCTTCTCATCGCACCAAAATACTTGTACGTACTCCTCCCTGTCATGGTGTAGGTCACTTGATGAGGCTTATTGCGCCAATCATAACGTTCCTCTTACGGTGAAAATAGCCGTGCTTCAGTTCCGCTAAGACTGAGGTAAACAACGGTAATAGGCACCTAATCACTGATCAATGTACAGTAGTACCTGCTGTATGCAGTCCCCCCTTCTGCCAAGTAAAAGTGACCGCATACAGGAGGTGACTGGTCACAACAGGCATGCAAATATGGCCAACCCGGACCTGCTTTTGACTGGACTACAAAGGGAACGCTTATCCGCTCAGCTGTCAATGAGTTGCAACAACTTCTAAAGCATCATCACTGGCTGGCGTGGCACAGGGCTTGTTAAATCCTCAGTGTTTAGGCTGACCGAATAATACCATGTCCCTATGGAAAATACTGGCCCAAAAATAGAATGTTTTGAAAATTATATCGAATATTTTGCTCGCAAGTGTAGGTGTAGAAATTATGGGAATAGGGTAGATTCAGGATAATCCTAAGATCGATAATAGCTACTATAAACGAATAAGGCTTCTCGTTGTGTATTAATGACTTTATATAATCGATATAGGCGACAGGTACATCAATCTCTACCGTACAGTCTGGCGGTCAACGTTGACAGTCAAAGCGTTAAATTGTCCGTTAGAATAGGCCTAATTACGTACGTTACATGACATACAACTACGTGCGACGTACACACATGCATAAGTAATCAGTAAGTAAGCATAGTTATGTATCGATAGATTGAGAAAGTTACTAACGTAATAACGTGGTGAACCTCATGCATTTCTCAACATCCGGGGGGCCGCAAAATGATATAGGCCTAGGCCAAAGAATAAGTATCACTATAAGAGTAAGTTCATCTGAAAGATAGCTTATAAGTAAAATAGTCATTAATGATAGTAAATGTCACATTGATAGTTTGCTGTAGGCTATCCAGGCAATTTTAGACTCTATCAAAGACTGAATTTATCCCACAGTCAATATGGCCGACCATTCAGTAATACAGTGATTATTAAGGTAAAATGAACAATTATAAAACCAATATGGTTCGGTGAAGTCCGATATCTTCATATACATGTGATATAATCCTCTTGCATACAGAGGAGTTCATATATGAGCACATTAAAGTTCAGACTGAAAGTTTACATGCATCATTCATCATCTTCAGTGTCCGAGTAACTTGACATGTTAGATATCCAATTCTTGATTTGAAGTTGAGCTCTCTCAGCTGCAGCCCATTTTGGTCGATTTAAGGATTTAATGTCACTGTCAGATGAGTTAGAGTCACGTTCGGTTGGACAAATGTTGGTTGCCTTGGACCTTTCGCTGGTAGGCTCAGTTTCAGCGCTGTGTGATACTTCCAATGGGTGTAGTTTGGTTATGGGGCGTGTCATGTGGCCCGTACTTGCACAAATTTTCGCAGCACGAACTAATCCATCATCACCCCTTATGGTTTCTTCAATTACAGCTAATTTCCATTTTAGCCTTGTTGAATCATCATGTATCTGAACAATATCTCCAACTTTTATCTTTTGGTTGTTATCACCAGATGCCCTATGAAATTCTCTCAGCGACATTAGATATTCCAACTTCCATCCTGACCAGAAATGCTGTATAACTTTTGCCTGAACCTTAGCTCTCTTTGTGAGCACTGAATGTTCATTAAATTCTGGGTCAGTAACTTCGTCGATTTCAACATAAGGGTACGGCAATGTAGATATTCTTCTACCATATAGCAGATGGGATGGAGTAAGTGGAGCAACATCTTCTACATGAGACGACACATGCGTCAAAGGGCGATCATTGATCACTGTCTCAATTTCAGTAGTTATAGTTTGAAGCGTCTCCAAACTAAAAATGTTCTACCAAGTACCCTTTTCAAGCAGGTTTTAGTCAATTTGATAAGAATTTCCCACCATCTGCCATACCACGGTGCTCTCTTTGGAATGAAACGCCACTCAAACCCCTTTGCGTTGAGTGTTTCTTTCAGATGCACTGATTGATGGATTGAAATTTATCTTAGAAGCTGTATTTGGCGGTAACCCTGTACCAGTGAAAAACGAGGCAGCAGGTCTAGGTGTTGTGGATAGGTCACATGACTGGGTTGGTTGACTTGCTTCTAGGATACCAATCTCTTTCTGTATGGCTGAACGCAACGTTGACAATTCCCAACTAATTGTCCCATGTTCAGGGGTTATGTTTCTGTTTACTTCTGTACGAAGCTTAGCCGTGATGATTGATACAAGTAGGGCACCATAGGTATTTTGACTTTGTCCAAGTGCCTCAAGACCGCGTATGTAACTTTCTAACTGGTCATATAAAAGTCTCAAACTTTGCAGGTTGTTACAAGGTGGTGGCAAATTAAGCATAGATTGCATGTAGGCATCTATAATCTTGTGATTTTGTCCAAATCGATCTTTCAACAGTGATACAGCTTGTGCATAATTCGCATTTGTAAGTGAAAAACCAGCAATAGTCTGGGCAGCTTCATCTCGTAGTTGAGCTTTCAAATAGCTAAATTTCTGCACATCAGTTAGCGTAGGGTTAGAATGAATGGTTGATTCATAAGAGTCCCAAAACGTTTGCCACTCTAGGACGTTACTGTTAAAGCAAGGTAGGTCTAATTTTGGCAGGCGATGAGGTTGAAATGTGGACGTGCGTGGCATATTTACATGAAGATCTCGAGAATTAGATTCTTGAATCAGATCACTTTGAACATTTTCTTGGTTCATTACTTTAACTTCATTTGACAGTAAGGCGAAATTGGACACACCCACAGACGACTGTATTTGCATGGTTTCATTCTGGGAAGATGTGGATGAATTGCTACTTACTGCTGTGGAGTTACATTTTCCTATGATGTCGCGTACTTGATGTATCTTTGTCTCCAGTTTCAATCTGAAGTCAATAGTCTCAGAAATTTCACTTTCAATGTCCTCCACGTCCATAAGTTCCAACAGTTGTTCATCCAATGTGGAGAAAACAGTTTGTTTCTTGATTAGAATATCTCTAATTGCCATGCATTCTTGTAAATCAATGGACACAGGCTTGTCTGCTTGAGATTTTAAGTTTTCCAGTATAATGTCAATCCTGTTGAATTGTTTGGTAGCAGCGCCCTTATGTCCAGCCTGTATAGCCTTCAGTTTAGTAAGTTCCATCTTGGTAAATTCTCTTGTTCGTTTTTTTCCGGCAAAAAGTCTTTTTCCTTTGGTCACGGCACCAAGTGATCATAACTGGATGACTGTTGATTTGAGGTGTAGGAAACAGGTGAGAAAAAGGGGTGGGTCAAAGTGGGTATGGTGCATCAACAGGGAAACAAACTGGGATGCATACAAGGAAAAACTATCAGATGTATTGGATGGATGGAAGGAAGCATGGGTTGATACAGAGTCTAGTGATGTGCAAGGCATGTCTGATGATTTAAGGAGAAAGATTTTTGATGTTGCCAAGGAGATGATAGGTAGGAAAAGAGTTCCAATTTACAGGAAAGGGTATAGCATAGATTCAGAGTTAAAGGGGGCTATTGGGGATAGAAGGGTAAAGAACAGAGAATGGAGACTGGCTAGAAAAAGGAGGGAGGAGAGGGAGATTGTGTTGGCTTGAGAGGAGTACATGGAGGCAAGAAAGAAAGTGAATGACATGAAGGCTGAGAGGAGGGCAAAGCGAAATGAGGAAATGACAAGGAAGGTTATGTCAAGTGGGGCAGAGTCGTCAGCGGTTTTTTGGAAGCAGGTCAATAGGAGAAAGAAAGTTCCAGTCAATAGGTTGTCTCATAGGGGGAGAGTAGTTGAAGGGGAAAAGGACCTAAGGGATGCATTGAAGGGACATTGGAGGGAAGTGAATGATCCACAATGGGGTGTGGGGGAACCACCAATGGTGAGGTCGGAAGCTAGGGAGGACAAGTGGGACCAGGAACTCTGTAAGAGGGTCCAGAGGGTTGAGGTTGAGCGAGCAGTGGATCATATGAAGGCTGGTAAAGCTCCTGGACCAGATGGGGTGTTGAATGAGTTTATCAAGAAAGGACCAGTGAAACTGTGGGAAAGTATGTGTTGGTTGTTTAACAAGGTTATAGAGAACAGGGAAGCACCAAGAGAATGGAGGGAATTGAAGATAGCATATATTCCGAAAAAAGGGTCAGTCGAGCATTTGGATAAATGCTGAGGCATAGCAATAGCATCAAGTATTGGTAAAATCTGTACACGTGTCATGTACAGGAGATTGGGAAGAATAGTTGAAAGAGAAGATAATTTAGGAGATTCAGAATGGGTTCAGGCCAGGTAGGAGAGTAGTGGATCATATCTTTACTTTGTCTTGTCCCAGATTTTAGAGATTTCAAGGAAAAAGAAACGGAAGGTGTACATGGCTTTCTTGGATATCTGGAAAGCTTATGATAGGGTGTGGTGAGATGCTCTATGGGCAAAGATGGAAGGGTTAGGCTTTAGAGGTAGGTTTTTGGAAGTTTTGAGAGCACTATATGTGGATGTCAAATGTACGCTGAGTTTGGGAGAAGTTGAGGTGGGTGGAGAGGAGCTGAGTATTGGGCTGAAGCAAGGATGTGTGTTGTCCCCAATAAACTGTTTTCACTGTATCTACGAGATTTGGGAGAAAAGTTGTTAGAGAGTGGAAAAGGTGTTAAGGTGGCAAATGAGAAGTTGGCAGGTCTATTTTTGGCAGACGGTATTGTACTGATGGCAAACTCAAAGGATGAACTGCAGAGTTTGCTCAAGATAGCAGGGGAATATGGGGAGAAGTGGAGGCTAGAGCTCAGCGAAGAAAAGAGTAAGGTCATGGCTCTAGGTCAGAAACATCGACAGGCAGAGAAGTGGATGGTAGGAAGGTTCGAGATACCAGAAGGACACGAGAAAGTCATTAGAATAGGGGAAGTGGATGATTATGAGTATTTGGGAGTGAGCATTAAGGCTACCGGCCAGGGCATGTTCCGATACCATGTCGATAAAATTAAGCAGAAAGTCAATAGAGCAAAGGGTATGATAAAGCTAACAGCAATGAATAGTTTTAATAAGGCATTTACAATGAAAGTTCTTTGGGAGAGGGTAGCAGTCCCAGGGATGTTGTACGGTCTGGATGTTATTTCAATAAGTGAGAAAGACTTGGAATGGTTGGAAAAGGCACACAGAGAGATGGGAAAATGGATGCTAGGGGCTCCCCCATGTGTGGCAACAGAAGCAGTACTAGGTGAACTTGGATGGATAAGTATCAGGGATAGAATAGCAAAGTCTAAGTTGAACTATTGGGGCTATTTGCAGGATGTAGGAGAAGACAGGTGGTGCAGAAAGGTGTATCGTGAGGCAGTTAGTGAGAAGACAAAGTGGATGACAGATATAAATAAGTTGGCAGAGAAGTATGATCTGAAGAGGCCAGATGAGATTGAAATGTGGTGGAAAACGTATGTGGGAAAGTTGATTACTGAGAAGCATGTTGTTGAATGGAAGAGAGGGGTGGAGGAAAAGAGCACACTCATTGCATACAGAGGGCTTGATAAACCAGTCAGAGGAAAGTGTTGGGATTGTAGCAAGGGTTCCAAGTTGTTATTTCAAGGAAGAGCAGGAGTGATTAATCTTGAGAAACGGACACAGAAGTGGACCAGTGGGAGCAATGGGAAGTGCAAGATATGCAGGGAGGATGAGGATGAGACAATAGATCATTTTCTTATGTGGTGTTCAGAGTATCAGGGATTGAGAGATAGTCTGTTTGGAGGGTGGAAAGAGAAGGATGAATTATGTAGAAGTCTAGAACAAGTTCAGAGCATGGCAGAGGGTGATAGGTTAGCCTGGATGTTGGGGTTGAAAGGAGATACTCCAGGAAGTGGAGTAGGGATTGAGTTAGTTAAGGGCTTTCTGGTGAAGTGCTGGGAAAGGAGACGTAACGTGTTAGGTTTGAGGGAGTCTGTAGCCAGAGTAGGGAACTGAGAGAGGGGAAGGGAGATGGTAGCCCTTATAAGGGCTCCCACGGCTCTGTCTATGGCAACATAGACAGGGACTGTGGGCATGCCGAGCGCAAGATGCGATTGTGGGATAGGTGTTGCTTTCTTGGACTCCTTTTCAGGACCACGGCAAACAAGTGGCGCGCCAAAGACAATTATTATTATTACCAATGTGGGAATAGGGTAGATTCAGGATAATCCTAAGATCGACAGTAGCTACTATAAACGAATAAGGCTTCTCGTTGTGTATTATTAATGACTTTGATAATCGATATAGGCGAGGGGTACATCAATCTTTACCGTACGGTCCGGCGGTCAAGGTAAACAGTCAAAGCGTTAAATTGTCCGTTAGAATAGGCCTAATTACGTACGTTACATGACTTATAGCTACGTGCGACGTACACACATGCATAAATAATCAGTAAGTAAGCATAATTACGTATCTATAGATTGAAAACGTTACTAACGTAATAACGCGGTGAACCTTATGCATTTCTCTACAGAAATTGATGGCTGATCCATGGAGCGTTTTTTTGCCTTCAAATTCCGTAGAAACTACAGAGAAATCGTAGAAGTAAACGGGTCTGACGCAAACACTTGTCGGGACAAATGTTGTGGTAACGCTATAGAGGATGAGGCAACGGGAAATGGTAATAAAATTTTATTGGGATGAGACTTTTGAGAGTGGTTCATATGTCAACACTTGAGTCGACCACTGCCGCACAGTGAAATGGCCTTGGGGCATTGTCATTACAAAAAAATTACGATGATGGGTGTGGTTAATTTGGTTGCCAGCGGTTTAAATTTAAACCACTGTAAAAAGGGTGACAACTGGCTGCTTTGGCTATATAGATTAACAGATTCCATCATTATTTGTACCTGAATATACGCTCATGCTATATTGTGATTGCTTCACAAAACCACGTTGTCGTGTTTATAACATCGAACATCGGTAATTTCCGTACGCAGTCGGAATCGAAAAAAAAAAAAAAAGAAAGAACTCCCATGATCCATCATGCAACTAGGTCAATATGGATGCATCATCGCTGTTGCGAGTAAACACGTGCGAAGTTAAAGTTACAATATTAACACTTTGAAGCATGATAACATACAAATTTCCTCCTAATATTAGCCTAAAGACCTTTTAAGAAGATATGCCCGACGGTGAGTGATTTTACCAGGGTTTATATTTGATTTTATAGCTTTTTCCAAGTTAGACAAATTTACGCTTCCAGCATAGAAAATTGATCGGACGTCTGCGTGCCGGTATCGTTAAATCTTGCTTTGATTCCATTTGAAGTGACCGCAAATTTTTAGTAGGGCCGTTAAACACTGTTACCACAGATTTTTTTCGTTTTGTATAATGACTGCTAACTGTCAAAAGCTTGATTTTGACTGACCAATGACCGCAAAAAGCTTGATTTTGACTGACCGCTGACCGCAAAAACTTCATTTTAATTTTACTGACCGCTAACTACGTTTGGCAGCAAAAATTGTACTTTTGCTAAATATTAACACTATGCAGCATCTGTATTTATTGCAATACAGTGCCAAAATTGTACCACTGCCTATCCATGTTTTGTGGGTCACATTTTTGAGTATATTATCATAGAATTACAATATCTATGTTTTGCTACATATTGCCAAGAAAAGGGCCACAGTCTATGCCTTGATCAATCATTCATTCAATGTGCCAGATATTTCATTCATTCCAAATGTTAGATTTGCATTGCCACAGTTTTCCAAAACAATGCCAGCATGTAGCCATGATCAATGAGCCGTGTTATTCAATAACTGTGTTACTACATATATCCAAGGAAAGTGTGGTAATTTGCCATGGGCAGTGCCTTGATCAGGTTTCCACATATTATAAGGAAGTAAAAACTGCAATTTCCCTAAACTGTCTCCTGTATGCAGACGATCTTGTACTGGTCTCGGATTCAGCTAGAGGGCTGCAAAACTCCCTTAACAAGCTGCAACGATACTGCGATATGTGGAAATCCAATGTTAATTTAAACAAGTCGAAAATTATGATTTTTAACAAAAGTGGTAAATGTATCAACTCACCCTGCTTTCTGTACAAGGGACATAACATCGAGATCACTCAAAGATACTGTTATTTGGGTATTGAGTTTTGTCCGCCTGGCACTTTCACTCATGCCTCTAAAAAAATTAAAAGTTCAAGCCAGTAAAGCTCTTTTCAAACTGCGGCAATATCCTGTCAACAAAAATGTTAAGGTAGCTATGAAATTATTCATATCTCTTATTCTACCTATATCTTTATGTGGGAGTGAAGTGTGGAGCATATTCTATATCAAAAACCTGAATTCAGTTAACTTGTATCAAGTATGTGACAAACCTATTTTTGAAAATCTACATATTAGTTTTTGTAAGTATACTCTGGGTGTACATAGGAAAGCCTCAAATGCGGCTGTCCGTGGAGAACTAGGCAGTTTCCCAGTATTGATTACTTCTATATGTAATGATTTCAAATACTGGATACATCTACATAATTTTGACACAAACTCCCTGGTGTATAAAGCTTTACTAGAAAATTATTCTCTATTACAAAATGACAAAAATTGTTGGGTTAAACACATCAAAGAAACTCTGGACGGTGTTGGTATGATAGAAGCCTGGTACAACCTGGGCGGTAATAGACCCCAGTTTACCATTACCCTACTACGCAATTATCTTGAAAATATGTATACAAATCAATGGGCTAAAGTTTTATCTGGTGAACATAATCCTAATTCCACTAAACTGCGCACATATTGTAAATTCAAACAAACCTTTGAACTTGAATTTTATTTACAACAAAAACTGCCTGTAAAGAAACGAAAATATTTCAGTAAATTAAGAGTTAATGTGCACACGTTGGCCATTGAAACTGGAAGGTACACACGTCCAAAAACACCTTTGGAACAGCGTGTATGTAAGTTATGCATGTCCGGCAAAATTGAAGATGAAATTCATTGATGGTACACTGTGAATTTTTGAAAGAACAAAGGGAAAAACTGTACTCTGATTTATCTCATATACCCAATTTGTATTCCGAATTTATTAATTCTAACGATATGGAGAAGTTTAACTTCCTGATGACGATGGGTGACGGAAACACCAATGTATTCCCATTGGTGATAACATTTGTCAATGAGGTATTTAAATGTAGATTGAACAAGCTTGGTTTGTGATTTTTCGACACTGGAAGGCACCAGAGGATCTATAGATAGACATAAATTATGTATATTTGCTGTACAAGTATTGGTACCATCATTCGCCATGTATGGTTTTTGTTCTGTCTGTGATTTTTTTGTATGTGATTATGTACTTTGACGATACCTTGTATCAGGTTCACGTCAATAAAGTTATCTACATATTAAGTATTCCAGCACCAAAACCTTGTAATAAGTTACGTTGGTTGTAACTGACTAGTAACCAGTCATTACCAGATCTTTGGTACAAAAAAAGAAATACAGTGTACATTGTATGAATGAGTTATTGTGAACTTTCGCTGAAAATGGCAAATGATGTAGAAGAAAATCCAGGTCCACAAACTTGTCCTACCACATGTCTTCCAGGGACTTTTCACCAAGGAGATAACAAAATGACAAATGCTGGTAAACAGCATGTTCCTATTTGCATTGTTGTATTATTAGTGGCACAAAAAACACCATTTACATCATGGCAGCAAACCCACATGGACCAGGTATTGCTTGCTGGAGATCTGTTGCATTCATACATTCCAAGGAAACCCAATGTACATTTTTTGTTTCCGTCTGAAGTTCCACGTCAACTGCAATTTGATAACAGTGTTTTCACATTGATTTTTCAATATATGCGACTGGATGCTTGCTCAGGGCTCCACATGCTTAATTAGCAGCAATTTTCATGCGATTGGATAGTGCACTAATACAAGCATTCTCATTATGCAAATGCAGTAGTCCCTGCTTTGAGAGACCGCCCCTAGTGCCACCCAAAAGGTGGTCACATAAAGCAGATTGTCTTTAAAAGGAGGTATAAATAACTTGAAAAGTACTACAGAAAAACCTGACAACTGTGGTCTCTCAAAGTAAGTGCCCACATTTGCAGTTGCTAATGGAATGTCGTTTCCGAAGTTACCCCCTGTATTAACAGGAATGACAGAACTGGAAGAGAGACTTGTTGCAAGCGCATACCATTCATGCAGTTGAAACCAGCAAAATGTGGAGGGCAGTGGAAAATAAATGGCAATGTTATCAATGTTGTGGCAAATGTGGAGACCAATGTTAATACAATCCCCAGACACGTCATTCACTATTCCAGTGAAACTTAAACTTACAAAACATAAAAGTCTTCCTCGTAATTTTGTTTATGGGGCAGGTTGGACAGATTGTGAAACCCTTCCCCCGTTTGGCACTTATGCCTTGTTATGATTTTTTTTCAAAATTTTTTACAAAAGTTTATAGAAAAGTTTAACATGGGAATTTCTTGTAATGGTGATAACTTATATAATTTTGGCCAGATTTACTTCAAACTTGGTGGGGATGTGCCTTGGGTGGATATCTACCAAGTTTGTTCAAATGGTCACGCGCTATTGATTTTTGATTTTTTATCAATTATTTTGTTCTTTTTTGGGGCAAAACTTAAAAACTCTTCTCCTCTGAAACCGCTCATCCAATTGCTTTGATATCCGACATAGACACTTCCAGGGACACCTAGTTCCGAATTTGTTCACCAGGTGCCGCTGTAATTTTTTTTTTCTAATTTTTTATAATTTTTTGGTATGGTTTTGCTATTTTTCACTTGTTCTCAGAACCGTCACTCAGATTAAGCTGAAATGTGACGGATATGTTCTTGTGGAAGGGTCAAATAAAGTTGTTTACTAGGTGGCACTGCTTAGGATTCCTGATTTTTAAGGATTTTCAATTCGGGTACTTATCGGTCAATGCAGCTTTCCTATTGATTACTATGGAACTCAATGGGCATTCTAATGCTAATTCACAGGACAACTGACACGAAATTTACTGTTTACTTGATAACTTGAGATTCACAGGACAACTGTCACGAAATTTACTGTTTACTTGATAACTTGAGATCTGTTTTGATTTAGTACCGCGATGCTGCACATGTTAATGTTTCTGTATGAAGGTCATGCTTAAACAGTACATGAATGACCTTGATATCGTTTCTGGGGTCACAGTGCAACATACATGAAGTTTACTCTTCATTGTAGCTTGAGAACTACTTGAACCTTGATGTTGCACATGTTATTGTTCTTCTGTAAAGGTCAGACTTACTCAGAACATGGGGACCTTGATCTTTTCCCAAGTTTATAGAGCTGCAAGTGTGATGAATTTCAAGATCAGCTGAGCATGGGCTGTTCACATAGCCCTCTTGTTTTCTTCAGGAAGGTTGTGTCAAAAGTTCGTATAGCAAGTACATCACTTGTCAGTACATCTGTCAGCCTTCCAAATGTCAATTTTTGGCACTTCCCCCAAACCACTGGCCAGATTCTCTTCAAACTTGGTGGGGATGTATCTTGGGTTAATTTCTCAGTATTTGCTCATGTAGTCCGGCTCTAGTTATTTTTTTGCCTCAGCTGACAAGTCAGCTGAGTCCAGCCACGTGCCCATACCCATTAACACCAAGAACACAATGCCGTACATCAAGCATAAGGTTTGACTTGCCAACGGCCAGGTCTCTAGCCTCTGTGCCACTGTTAATGCTGACTGCCTGGTCAGGCTAAGGCTCTCGGCCGAGCAGGTCCTCTCGAGCAGCAGGATGCCGCTACTGCTAACACAAACTGACCAGTCACCTGCCCCAGGCCCATTCCTCAGGGAGGGTAGCAGATGTGTCCCTCTGGAGATCACAGGTTGAGGCCATTGGAAGACACGGCAGAGTGCTTCATTTCTCATGCTAATTGCAGGCCACAGACCACAGTTATAAATCCTTCTGTTTTTCATATTGTTTTTTTTTTCAGTCTAAAAAATCAGCATTTTAATATTTTAAAATTCCGAGAATGGCATTTAATGAAATGTCAATAATAGAAATGTCAGAAAAACAGGGGGTGAATTTTTGTCATATAGTTCCCAGCTCGTTGATAATTGAAATACGAAACAACACCTGGATGTCAGCTTTATACAGGTGTATGAACTGTGCTCTTGCCAGGGTCACATCATTGTCCTTCCCCACCATAAAGTTCCCACCTGGCCTGGAAGTCAGTGCACCTATATGACCACCAATGAAGCAACTCTGCGATGCAGCAAACATGACTTAGCTAACTTTATTTAAACAGAAGCGACAGCATTCTGAAAACACAGTATTTTCACAATTGCAGACTATCTCCATTGGGATGGGCAACCAGTCAATCACAACTGTGGCCTGTAACCTGCAGCTGCCAGACCTAGTGGCTGCAGGGAAGGCTGTGGCACCAGCAGCTGCTGCTGCTGCAGCCATTGGCGCTGCTGTAAAAGGCATTGCCGATGAGGTTTGAGGCAGCCGTGTCTACCTGTGCGTGGCCAGGGCTTGGGAGCAAAAAAAAAAAAAAAACATCTTTACCTTCAGGGCACTGAGCAACCTCAATTTTGAGGCCAAAGCCAGACGGCTCCAGATTCCCAACTGAAGGGGTGTGTGTGTGTGATTTCCTCCCCACCTTTCCACAGGAGGACGAGCATGCTATCCTTAACCTCGACTCATCCGATGGCCCAAGCATGCATCGGATGGCTAGTGCTGTGCTGAACGCCCCACAACCTCACTTAGGGACCGACCATTTGATACTTGGGGGGGGGGGGGGGCTATGCATTTTATTAAAAAAATATGTACGTCCTTAAACATTGCTGAAAAAAAATAATGTCCTTCGTAGTATCACCTGAAAAAAATAAAGTATGTCATCATTCCTCTCTCAAAAAAATACTGTTTTAATAAAAAGATAGTATCAATAGTGGCATTTAGATTTTTTTCTATACATACATGTATGATTCTCGAAATATTTGATACATACACGTTCCTATTCTCGTTTTGGCTAACCAAGAAAAAAACTGTCTATTTTCCCATCAAATTCCGTGTATTAGTGGGTCAATAGCTTTCCTTGAGAACTTGGGAGCTCACAATTTGTTGTGAAATGCCAATTTGAATGACCCAGAAGAGTGATCTTGTTCCATTGCTTTACAGGCTATATACATTGTGCAGATTATTCTGTAACCCAGTATGGATATGGCAATTCTATACATGTAAATGCAGAATATTAAATTATTAAGGAGAGTCCTGCAGTCATCACTCCACCCATTTGAGACTTAGAGTAAATATAAAATATCTAAATATTAATAAATACAAGAGAAGGATTTTCACAATGCTGTTAAAGTTTTAATTTCATACGGCCACTCAGGTATCAATACCCTGTCCCCAGCAAAAGAAATGTGAAGCATCAATTGTTAAATAGTTCTTAATTAATTGAAGGCAATGATGGTAATTTTAGCATTTTAATAGTACTATCCTGGTTTGGAAAGACACGTTGATAAAATTATCGATCTTGAATTTTCTTCCATTGGATAGTATTGCATGGGGAATGTATGTACATTACTTTCAAACCAAGTGCCCGTAGACTTCCATCGACTTCCATCAGTCTACAATAGTCTTTTATCATGTGACAAGCCTCCCCATAGGGGTGAAAGGTCATACGATCTTCAGAACTAAAAAAAACATGGTGGATGCCAGTTGAAAGCTTCTCAAAAAGGAAAACAAAGTTCCTATGAGTAGGGGTTTAATTCACGTTTCACAACAAGTGCCTCTATTCAGTTAGAGTAGACTCCGCCAAAGGTGACTATATCATGCACTCTATCAACTCAACAAAATATAAGAGATTTGGTAGATAAGTTTTTAGCACTTTATTGCAGTAACTTGCATAAATTAGTCTTCACTTAATGCACATATGCATAGTATGAATAAAAATCAAAATTGTATGTGAATGACTTAGATCAGGTTGCTATTATCAAGCCATCTGTTTGATACATCCAGGTACTTGAACAAATCAAAATGGTCAATTGGTTGCAAGCATTTACGAGCATGGTAGGAAAATACAATATTTAATATGAATTTGGCTCGATAATCTTGTAATTCCTATAAATATGGGACCGAAAACTTCCGTCAATAATAGTAACAAAAACCTGGTCAATTCTTGGGCTCTAGAGCACCCACGGGTGGCCAAGTCATAAATAACTGCAATTAACCCTTTCAGTGCCACATTTGGACGTCGACTGAGTCAACAGCTTTCCTTGGCGTGGTCTGGGCGTGCGCCAAGGGCATGCCAAAGAAAGCTGTTGACTGAATCTTCCTTGAGGGGTTCACGGTTGGCAGGGCGGCCACGCTCTTGCCTTCCACCTCTGCGACCTGTGTTCAAATCCCGGCCTTGGCGGCATGTGGTTGGAGTAAACTACCTCTCCGATCGTGAACGGTGGTTTTCCCCAAGATCTTCGGTTTCCTCTACCAATAAAAGGTAGAAAAGTATATGCCAACATCTCTGCCTTGGAGAGGGAGTAATATAGGCTTTGGCAGATTCCCAATCCATTTAAAACACATGTGTCTATACTTTTCCTTCAGGGTGGAATGAGTTAATACCATATTTTCTGAACTGGTTCATTCAGATTGGGTATATATTTATTAACTATATTTACTAAACTAGTTCATCTAGATTGGGTGCAGACCACAATTAGCTGGTGGCTTGGCAGGATACATATAGGAGTGAATATGAAGAAATAACAATAAGAAACACTACTTTTTCAGAATGTCACTTTATTTTTGCAGAATCCGAAGTACACAAGAACTTGTTCTAGCATTACTATATTTTTACATGTATACCTTTGTATATCTGAGACAGTTACTACATTGGATATAAATAATATACTGCTTAATATATTAGCATGTTTCAACTATATACATATATATATATATATATATATATATATATATATATATATATATATATATATATATATATATATATATATATACATATATATATATATTAGAAGAAACGTACAG
This sequence comes from Hermodice carunculata, assembly GCA_964020975.1. Taxonomy (NCBI): domain Eukaryota; kingdom Metazoa; phylum Annelida; class Polychaeta; order Eunicida; family Amphinomidae; genus Hermodice; species Hermodice carunculata. The sequence continues at coordinate 101,499,387 of OZ026615.1, read as the reverse complement.
TATTTTGGTTGCACAAATAAGAATACATGTTTGTGTTGATCATGTTGACCAGACAAGATGCTGTATTATCATATTTTTAGTAATAATAAGCAGAATTGATTGGTTTATTATTCCAAAATATATAACCACGGTCAGTGTCTCATGCAGCAAACGCATGGTGTTTTCATCAAACAGGTGATACGGTTTATATCGATATTGTTTCAGCGACCGAGCCTTGCTTTCGCGTGCTAGCAGAAAAGTTTGTGCAGCACAAAAATCCAACAGGTGATACGGTTTATATCACGGTTTAGCAGGCGAGCAACATAATTATGACTAAAAATATGATAAAATCGTTATCACAGGCTAGCTTCATGTAGTACGAAGTTTTACTTGGCCTTAGTCAGCCATAGCACATTTGGGCTTCGCCCCATGTGGTATGGATGGCAAAGTCAGGTTTAACTCCGTACTATGTTCAGCAAGCCTGTGACAGCTGATAGTACCATAGTTCTATCAGCTGTCCCGTTCGCATGATAACATTTACACTTTTAGCTTTGACAAGGCTGTCGTAAAAGTTGTTCAAAAAATTGTTTATTTAGGGGACCTGTATATCACACCAAGTAGAATTTCAGTGTTATGTTGTCTGATCTCAGACCAAAACAATTTAATACCAGGAACATCCAAATCGTGCCATCGTGACACGGCACTCCTCTGGCAAGCAAGGAGAGCAACACTGCCACGAAGATCTAAGGCCTGTCCCTACGAATGATGTTACGATAGCCTTGGAGCTTCAGATTGCTATCAGCAATTGAATTAGACAGAAATGTGTCAGATCAGGTAATAATATCAAAGTCTTGAAAAATATCAGCTTTAATATGTTTTATCTTAAGATGAACTCCTAATATTAATATGAAATAGGGAAATGTCACAAGAGCTGCTTATCGGACCACGATTCATATGAATATCACCAGAAAGTAAAATAAGGAGACGGCAGAGGGTTAACAAATATTCGTCCACACTGATAAAATGCTGGCAAATACATGCATAACACACATATATCAAAAAGTTTTATTACCTATAGAATTCCGGGTGTATATGGATGAACCAGTTGATCAAATATATATATAGAACATTGCAGGCAGCATAATGATAAGAGCATAAGCAAAATACTTTAATCACTTCATAGTAAATTGATTAATATTTTGGACTCTTAAATGGCACTTTAAAGTGTCTGTTCCAAATAATAAACACACACACACACACACACACATACATACATACATATGTATATATATATGTATATATATATACATATATATATACATATTTATATATATATATATATATATATGCCATAAAGATTAAAACTACAAACATAGGTCAATATATTATAAAGCGTTTTCATATGCTGTTCGCACATGTGTGGATATATTGATCATTTAACATGCCAGCCTCCCAAATGACACTTGAAAGTGGCATTTCTAAAGTTTACTTTCTATTTAAGTCATCTGGAATCCATTTGTTAAATTTGAAGTAATACAGCAGTAATGGAATTATACATACACACCCCCCTATATTTAGCCGTCAGAGCACCAAAGTGTGAAACGTAATCAACATTTTTTTCGACACACTTGACCCCCTTGGTAATTATGAGTTACACTAGTAACTTGTTTCGGCATTAGTGGGTGCGTTTCAGGGCGGTTCCCGGCGTTACACAGCGTTTGTCAGCGTGAGACGACGTTTGCTGGCGTTAGAAACGCTGTGAAACCGCGACTACCGCCGGCTACCGCTGGCAAACGCTCTGTAGTCCTCTCAACTAGCAACTCAATGGGATGCATGTAAAAGTTGAATTCAGTTGAACTGGGATGAGAAGGATCCATGGAAATTTGTATCTTGTACTTGTGCTTATCATTAATATACTTTTATTTTTTATACTCATGGGCAATACAACATAATTATCTTTAGTATTATGATGATGATTTATCCATTGAGGTGTATGTGTAGTTAATGACTTTGCTCATGATCACTGATATTTTGGTCACCTCAATCTTGGTTGCAAAGTAAAGACAAACAACCCTGTTTTCATTTTTTTTAAACACAACACATACAATAAAAAATTGCTGTGTTGTGTTTAAATAAAAATTGAAAACAGCGTTGTTTGTTAGTCTTTACTTTGCAACCAAGATTGAGGTGACCAAAATATCAGTGATCATGAGCAAAGTCATTCACTACACACACACCACAATGTCTAAATCATCATCATAATATTAAAGATAATTATGTTGTATTGCCCATTAGCATAAAAAATAAAAGTATATTAATGATAAGTATAAGATACAAATTTCCATGGATCCTTCTCATCCCAGTTCAACTGAATTCAATTTTTGCATGTATCCCATTGAGTTTGCTAGTTGAGAGAAGTACTTACAGAGTGTTTGCCGGCGTTAGTCCACGTTTCCCAGCGTTTGTAATGCCGGCAAACGCCGTCTCATGCTGGCAAACACTGTTTAACACCGGGAACCGCCCTGAAACGCCGAAACGCACCCACTAACGCCAAAACAAGTTACTAGTGTTAGCACAATTGAAATTTTACAGAACAAGCTCTCTTTATGGTATCCTGCCAGCAGTTGTTCGCTTTGTGGAATGGTATCCTAGTCTATACACAGCTTTGTGTGGGAAAAAAACCTATGCAACTTTGGACTATAATCTGATATCAAAGGGCAGAAAATAGGAATGAAGTGCTGGGACAGATAATAGATAATGCATACACAGGTGTTGTATTTTTGATATCATTGGATCAGGTAATTAACCCAATGAATGATTCACCTATCATTTTAATATGTATTCTTTATATCTAAAGCACACAAACATGGAGAGTTAGCCTGTGCAATCAGCTGCTAAATGTGCAAGCTATTATAAAGTAATTGGACCCAAAGGAATAGGGTTATCAAATCTTGTTACTGTTTTCAACCACATTTATCAGTTCATTTCCATTTTTTTTGGGCTTTCCCATTTTAACCTCTCCATCAAACTCTGCAGAGGTGGGTTCTATAATTTTTAGTGTCTTGTCGTCTTTGCTAAGATGTTTCTCAGAGGAAACAAAGGTTTCGAAGCAGATAGAATTAATATAGTTGTTATCTAGCCATTCAATACATCAAAGGCGAAGAGTGGGTCAACCATAGAAATGCAAACTGCTTTTTCTAAACAAGAATGTGCACATGACGTACAAATGATCAATGCACATGATATGCAAGATGTTCTGGTGGGGTATTCATCCTAAAATTTCGGGTGAGGCTGACAACGTGTTGAATAAAGAGCATCAACTAGCTGTCTAGAAAAATGTTATGCTTGTCAATTTTTGCTCCCTTAATAAAAATTTCTTGAAACCGTTGAGGCTTCTTTCCATTGGAACTCCCAATTCTGACAATCCTGACAATCTGACTTTCAAAAAATCATGAGACACGGGGCAACTAATTGTTACAAAATAGAATACAAAATGGCATGTCCCTCCCTGTGAAAACATATATATATATTCAGATTTAGATTCAGATTCTTTTATTCAATAATAAATTCAATACATTTCAATTGTTAGGTAAAAATGACAGAAATATATATATATAAACAAATGCAAAACAAAAATAGGAGAAATAGACCAAGTACATGATCACCACAGAGAACAGATAGTCAGGATGACCCAGCTAAGGATGATAACATCCGCTCTCGCATGGGCCACCTAAATAAATTTACTTCGTAAGTTAGCACCTTGCTTCAGAACAAAGCACCACATGTGTGTTAGGACAGTTGAACTGACTGAGACATAGATAACATAATTAGATACAAATGTACTTCATAAATCCTCACTACAAACAAATCAATTTGGAATGGAAGAGGTTGCAGAGTATTGGTCTATGTAGAATCTTTTAACGTATTGAGAGAAACCATTGTAAGAGTGTGTATGAATTTTGTCTGTAATATTTCCAGGAGTATCAAGGAGCAATTTGAGAAAAGAATGAACGCACTTTTCAGTAAACATATGTTGGAGGGTAGTGGGGGGGGGGGGGGGATAGAAAGATGCCTGGTACGATAATCATGAGTAACTGGCAAGATTGCGAAAGTATTATTGAAATAAGCAGGCAATTCGTTTTCAGTGTATCGATAGAAAAAGTAGAATGAATTGTGTTTGAATAAATTGGGGACTTTAAGAGTTTATAGTTCTTTAAATAATGGATCTGTATGTGTGTTATACCGTGCGGAGCATATCAAACGAATGGCCGATTTTTGTAAATTGAAGATACGGTCATCAGTATAACCCCCTGCAAGTATTCCATAGTTGACATGCGGCAAAAACAGGGAATTATAAATTAACAATAAAGTGTATTTGGGGAGATAGTGACGTAATCTTTTGAAGATCCCAGTCGTTGGGAAATTTTATTTGCAATTTTATTTACATGAGAACTCCAATTTAGTTTTTCATTTAATGTTATTCCCAGGAAATCAAAATCAGTTGTCCTTTCCAATCGAATACCAGTTATTTTAGGATCTATATCTAAATGTAACTTGCGTTGTGGAAAGGAGAATAGCATAAACTTTGTTTTTGATACGTTTAGGGATATCGTGTTTGCTGTAAGCCAATTAAACACTTTTTCGAGTTCAAAATTAATGTTCATTGAGGCATATTCATTGTTGACTTCAGGCCCGAAGTTGAAAGTACAGAGTGAGTTGATCAGAGTTGTATTGTCAGCATACAAAATCGATTTAAAATTTGGAGCAGCAAGATAAAGATCATTAACATATATTATTAACAAAAGTGGCCTGAGGATAGAGCCTCGGGGCACACCGGTTACCAATGGTGATAGGGCTGAAGAGACATTATCAAATTGAACATATTGGAATGGATTTGTCAGATAACTTTCAAACTTTTTAAAGATATGCCAGAAATACCGTAATGTTTTAATTTATATATTAAAATTTTATGATCTATTGTGTCAAATGCTTTTGACAAATCTAAAAATATTGTTAAAGGAATTTCACCCGAGTCAAGAATCTTGTATAATCTATCAATGAGCTCCAAAGTTGCAGTTTCTGTGCTATGGAGGTTTTTTAATCCATGCTGACTAGTGTAAAAATATTATTAGTTGCAAAGTAGTCATAGAGTTGATGGCAAACAACTTTTTCAAAAAAATTGGAGAAAACAGGAAGTAAGGAATTAGGCCTGTAATTATTTAAAACTTTGTCGTCGTCTTTTTTTGAAAATTGGAATCACTTTTGCGAGTTTGAGTTTGTGTGGAAAAATCAAATCCCTGCTTTTAAAGACTGATTGATAATATGTGACAGAGGTCCTGCTAAAGGTGACTTAACAAGTTTAATAAGTCGCTTTGACAAGAGGTTATGCTCTGTACTTGATTTAGGTTTAAGTTTATGTATAATAATTTCAATCTCGGCTGAATTAATAGTATTGAAGAAAAATTCATTTTCGCCTTGCTGGTTCAAATATGTATTAAAGTGAGACATATCTTTGATCTATTTCGGCCGCCAAATTTGGATCAATATCCGAAAAAAATGTGTTAAATCTCTCTGCTGTTTCATGTTTATTGCATTCTTTTTTATTTTCAATTACAAAAAAGGATGGGAAGTCTTTTTTTCCTTTTGTTAATATTTAAGATTCTCTCCTTAACATCCAAGGTCTTTTTAGTATCATTTTTAAAATTTTCAAATTGAGAATGATAATAGTATTGTTTCCGATATTGAATTACTTTGTCAAGTATTTTATTATACGTATTAAGATTCTGTTTTAATGGAACATATTGAGGGGAATCAGGGTGAGTACATTTCATTTGTTTGTACATATCGTCCCGAATTTTATTGAATTAAAAATTCCATTTGTCACCCAGGGTGACTTTTTATGTTTATATTTGTTTAAGCCGACAGTTTTAATAGAGAGATGCTTTTCTTGACAAATATGCAATATATTTACAAGTTTATCATAATTCGGGTTTGGATCAAGATCTAAATCATTATCCAAAGCTTGCATAAAATCTGTGTTATTCATCTCATGCACAAAATTTTGCGTAGATACAGGATCACTAGTTTCAATTTGGACATATTTAGGTAAAGCTTCGAAGTTCAGTTTCTGATCCAAACATGTAAAACGATGCCTGGTGCGATAATCAAGAGTAACTGGTAAGATTGGGAAAGTATTATTGAAATAAGCAGGCAATTCGTTTTCAGTGTATCGATAGAGAAAGTTCAATGACTTATGTTTGAATAAATTGGGGACTTTAAGAGTCTTTAGTTCTTTAAATAATGGATCTGTATGTGCGGTATAACTTGTGGAGATATCAAACGAATGGCCGATTTTTGTAAATTGAAGATACTGTCACCAGCATAACCCCCTGCAAGTATTCCATAGTTGACATGCGGCAAAAAAACAGGGAATTATAAATTAACAATAAAGTGTACTTGGGGAGATAGTGACGTACTGTTTTGAAGATCCCGGTCGTTCAGGATTTTTTTTTTTTTGCAAATTTATTTACATGAGAACTCTAATTTAGTTTTTCATTAATGTGATTCCCAGGAAATCAAAATCAGTTGTTCTTTCCAATCAAATACCAGAAAACACCCCTACACCCTCTCTGCAGTAATTATTTCAGCAAACACAGCATCCTTGAGGGCTTTTATAACATCCAGATTAGCAACTGTTTTTGCAACGGCTGCAGTGATCTTAGTAACAAATATGGAACTAATCAGTATCCTTGATATCATTTTCACTATTTTGTTTCTTGCTCATACTCAGTTTCCGTTCTTATACTCCATGTCAGCAGATGAACTGGTCCAATTATTATTTGCCATTTTTTTCCCAATAACTTAATATCATGGTCAAAGTCTGAGATACTTAAAATCCTTTCATGGTAACTAGAAGATCGAGTTGGAATGATATGAAAAATATGAATCATTCTCACAGACTGATCCAGCATAGGCCTCCACATTGTTTTGTCTTGCAGCGTCCAGATAGGCGTGGCAACCACTTTAAACACAAAGAGTTAAATGGAAAATTTGTTGGCTCCTTGTGATCCTCACATTTGGAAGGTACCTGTCCAATTAAAAAAAAAACAAAACAAAACAAACAGAGTGTCTCAATATTTACTGACGCAAAATTACTCAGCTGAGAAAAATTAGCCAGCTGACATGCTTGGCATAGATATACACTTCTCCTTGGAGAGAACCCTTGCTTCAGATTTGCATTTTATATTGCCGGCAGACATAAATGTCTTTACTTAATGTTTAAAACGTTATGTACTTCATGTGTTTATTTTTACAACTAAGGTGAAGATAGGTAAATATGTTAGCATGGTTTAATATTGTAAAGCAAAAATATGCAAGAAAGTCCATAAAATTGCTTTGCCGATTGCTTTGAAATTGCAGTCAAGCACATTAGGACATCACGGATTGTTATTTGTTCAGTCGGTGGTACTGCATTATATTATGCATCTTTTTGTTTAGTTTTGTCTTCCACCTTTTCTTTTAAACCACTTTTGGTATACCTTGTTACAATTATCGGTAATGTAGTCTGACTCAGGAAAAATTGTTACTTAGTGGCATCGATATTATTTTGTGATTTTCACTATGTTTTTTTCTCAAATATCTAAAGTGATCAACAATTGTATATGTACATTAACATTTTTGTGTTTACAAAAAAGTACAACAAGTCCTCATCAATTTTGGCGGGTCAAGATGTGCCTTAGAAGGACCTTGGCAAAACTGAGTCACTGGGCTAAGCATTTGAGTCACTCATATCCATATACTATTACCTTAAGTTAAACTAGGCTCACCGCTGTTCTGCTGAGCCTAGTTCAAGCCATAGCTGAAGCTCAACTCATTTGGTGCTTAAATTGGACTTGCCTCCATATATTCAGATAGGTGGTGCCACTCTGTTGGGACAAAAATCTTGTTGTGTAAGGTGTCACATTCATCAATAGTTTTTGAAGGATGTAAGGCAGGATTTTCAATGGCGTAATGGACAGGTCACTAACCAAACACTTTATCAGGGTGTTTTGGTCCCTTGGACAACATCTGCAGTGCCCAACAGTACTGGTGACTCGTATGTTAAACTAACTACCTAAAAGTAAATGATGCATAGATACAAGAAGCATATGCATAACGCACAAAAAATTAGCTGTGTTGCCGCTTTATAATTGATTTTTGAGGTGTTGACAGATTATCAATGGTAACACTCACGACTTAAGGACAAACTTAAATTAAAATTAAACACCGTGCATGGTGAATCATTAGTACCAGTAAACAGAACACACAATTGCTCATTGAGATAGCACTTTCGCCCTGGTTTTAAAATAATTCAGAGAGGATTTTAATTATAGAAAATGAAAAATGGTAAATAATGCAAAATCTCAGGATTGTCTCAGCAGGGTAGATTTATAATGCAAAATAGCGGGATTGTCTCAGGAGGGTATATTTATAGACAAAGCTCTGTTATGCTTCTCTGTAGTAGACTTGTGTATGTTGTTTTATCCTAAGATTTGTAGCTGGTTACATTTTCGCAAAGAACAATCAGTACGACTTTTCATATATACTGGGGACAGAAACGTTTCTGTCAAAGCTGACAATACACTTCTGAGTACACTTTGTTAGTTCGGGAGCTATAGAGTTATGCTTTGTCAAAACATAAAGGATCTTAAATGTCTGTGTGTTATGAGAATATTTATTGGCAGCTGATAATTTTTTTATCCGAAAATCAATTCTACTATATACCTTCAGTCAAACCTCTTGTTCGTGTTTAAAGCGAGCTGTAAAATATTGGTGTAGTATTTTTGTTCATATGCATTGTATGAATGAATTTAAACACATTTGACACTAGAAATTATCATTGACCACGTGTTTTACTGCTGTACTTGATTTTGCTAAGTATTCAGTTCCAACACAGTATAATTTGCTGTCTCTTAGTCGCGAGACTGAGTAATTCACTTGCAATTCCAATATTTTGCTGTAATTAACTTTGCTCTCATTGTCGGGATGAAAATCACCAATATGCATAATGTTTTCGGACCTATTGCAGCATAAAGAGGAGAAGTTATGGCCTTAAGTGGACACGTAGCAAGTAAGCACAACCTCACTATTGATTAAAAATTAAGAATGTCTGTTTCAAATGAAGGGAGATGCACAACATGGTAGTGGTTTTATCTAGAATCAGTAGTCCAGTTTCAGAAATTGTGCAGTTGCATGTGGCTCCAAAGTATCAGGGCTAATATTATCCTGTACTTTGGGCACCATTTGAGCAGCAGACACAGCCCCTTGGTTACCACCTGGTAAAGTGGCAGGCCTATTGGACAATGAGTTACATCTATATCTCTACAAGAATCTAGTGCATGTGTGGGGGCTACCATTAACCCTTCTATGGCCATAGACATGGTGGAACAGTGTTTGAGTCATGTTGACTATCGTCCCCAAGGGGAGGAGACCTTAGTCTGTAACAAGGTTGGGACCAATCCCACCCACCTTCAATATCAGAATGTTCTTTTTTGAGGAATAGTGGGATGGTGAAAAGAGCACACCCACTTCAAACGTTTGTCAATGTGCATCAAAACAGTGCTTTCAATTGAAGGTCAAAGAGAAAGGAAATTGCCTGGAGTGTCACATAATACAAAAGATGGACACGAATTGTGGTTTGAAAGACAAATGTGTTTTGACGACTACATGTGTAAACCTACTGTACTTTTTGCTGTCCAGCATCATAACTATAATTGATTTCAAGCAAGCTTCATTGAAATTGAAAGAATATGACAACAGTAGCGGCAGTTTGGGGCTTAGACGAAAACTTACTTGTTGAGTAAAGTTGGAAAGCAAAAAAATAAATGATATGTTGGGAAGAGTGTAAAATCTTTCCCAAACCCATGAAAGTTACATTATGTTTGTTTAAATTGGGAGGATCAACAACTTGTTGAATGTCACACAAGTTTGTTTTCTAATACGTGCCTTTTACTGCAAGAACAAAAGTAGCATTGGATGTTGACCAAACATAATTGTTACTGTATCGCACATTCGTGTATTTCGAGTTAGTAGTTCAACTGCTATGCTTTTAAAACCATTGTAATGATGTTTGTCATTTTATGAAAATCCAACATTATCAGCAACATACAGCAAATAGTCCAGAAAAACATGACCCACATTTACAAATGTCAAACTAACAATTGAAATAAAATGAAAAATTGAAAAAATGACACAGGTTAAATCTTTATTATTTCAAAAAAATCAACATTTATCTTGCAATGTTAATAGGAAGAATTAAATTTTACTGCTGACTTGAAACAAGTAAAACTGTGAAAATGGACAATTGTGTGAATTTAACACAAAGTTTGTTTTCAAACATGCATCTTGTACGTCACGGACCTCCTAATAGCTTCGATTGCTAACCAAACGCAAATTGTGACAATATTGTACATTCGTGCATAAAGGTTTTATTGTACTATTTGTATATGTGTAGGCGCAAACTATGGTTCTGCAGTGAGTTGAAAGTAAATTGAAAAACTAGCAATCGTGTGCCGTTATTTGCCCTGGTATTTTGAAATAACACAAGCACAGCATTGTTCAGTGCAGCTGTCCGGTGATCATATTTGAGTTTCCTGTGCCAGCGGGCCCTAAAATATTTAGGAAACCATATTGACTATCTTAACTTTAATCGGCCTGGTTGGCTGTGTCTGAAGGAGTTACCGTTGTCAGTTACAAATCAGTAATGTGATACGATACCCATGCTGGCAAAACACACACATGTTGGTAAGTGCCATTTTAAATATGATGCCCTTTGTGCACATGCTTGCCGACGGGCAGCTTGCTATGGATTAAGTCCTGGGCAGAACAAAGGCTCCACCCCCACATGAAGATAGAGGGCAAAATCAGTAGTCCAAGTGGTTTCTGATGCCTCAAAAGACAATATACTTAACTTTGATTCTCTATGTGTTAACGATTAGTTGCTGCCAATGTTTGGGACCCAAGATGTGTATCAGTTAAAGCTCTTAACCAAAACCCTCTACTGTTGTCTCGAGAAAAGGGAACATTTCTTTCTCAACATTATGTAATTTTAGTATATATTTCCTTCTGTTAGATCCAAATTTCAAATTTTTCGTTTTTTTTCTTTTATTTAGATCCAGACTTTATGAGTATTATACATTCTTAAAGACAAGCTTCAAACTTGTCTGACATGGCTGAGGATGTGAATACTAGGCAATTTAATGGCAACGCATTGAGTTAAATATAAAAGTGTCTACTCAGAGTGGATGCAGGACATTTCTTTACCCCACCAAATTCTCCCTTTAATGGTCTCTCATAACTCTGTATGGATTAGCTGCAATGGTTTAAGAAGTGTATTTGTATACCTTTTATTGATGAAAGCAGGTGAGACTTAAGTAAAACATATATTACATATTAAGGCTGTGACATCTCTACTTCAAAGGCCACAAAACTCATCTCAATATGATTGTTTGGGTGACAACCTGTGACAGTGTTCAGTCTCATGTAATGCTTCAAGTACAAAAAGACTTAACTTAATTCGGCCAAGCTATAAAGCTACACAGTCAATTTATTGTCTTTAAAACCCTTTGAAGCTCGATTTTTCATTTTGATAAAACAGACAAGAGAGGTACCTTTATCCAGTTATTCTGACAGAACTGCTCAACAAAGAGGAATGGAATAAAAAAATTACGTTTTTAAAGGTCTTAACTGAAAAAAGCTACTTAGCAAATTTTATTGGCTTGCTCCATTTTCTCCGCAGATATGTTAGCTACAGAATGCACACATTTTTATTGATTTATGTCATGCACGCAATGACTATTTCGATGATTTTAACATCGTTCATTGTCGACATACTTATCAATGTTTATTAAACAATTAAAGCGATAAAACTCCGATCACAATGCGAACATCGACTTTGGATTATGACAAACACACACATATATCGCTTGGGTGTAGTACAAGAGATACTTTTGGAGATATCAGTGACTAAAGTCGTGATTAGTTTTGGTGTATCTCTTGTCGTTAATACTCTTCTGATCATGATTATGGCCGTAGCTTATATTGCTGAATAAACAGGCACCTAATTAGACCAGTTATTGTGTGTATAATGGAAAATCATGCCTCATTCCAAATACCCAGGCTGGTGCTTAGGAGGATTAGCATGTCTTAACATGCACTGCCACTTGACTTGCCTTTTGACAGATGCATACAGTGATGAACAATTTTAGACCTAATTTTCCCACTAAAACAAAAAGATTACAACAAAGCTACTTGATATGATGGAAGATATCCAATTTCTTTTACCGGAAATGACGATAAGTCCATTCCGATGGGATGAGATTTTCATAGCTTATTGACCTTATGTGCAATGTTACAAGGGTATGTATCATCAGTAACCTGAACTTTTTTGTGAGCTCACCAGTGCTGTGAAATTGAAACGGTGATTTTGTAATGACAGGCTGTAGCTCGGACATCAATGGAAAAGTGAATTGAGCTTCCAGATCAAAATCCACTTGTTTATATTGTACATAAAAGTGTACTTGCCAACCTATTTTTTAATCACTGTGACCCAGTAATTTTAAAGATTCGTGGTTGTCCAAATTTGCTGTTTTCCTTCAAGAGCTCAAAACGTTATTATCCGATTTGAATAAACAGACCATATATGGAAAGCTAGAAGAAAGAGCCCATATTTTAAAGTTCAAATATTTTTATATGTTTTAAGGTACAAAATTCCATATTTGGAAAACCATTTGGATAAGACTTGCAAAACGTATAGTATACATGTCCAATGCCAGAATGGTATATAATATCAGTGACCTTGACCTATTTTTGTGAGGTCACCATGCCTGTAAAGTTAAAAGATGTGATTTTGTAATGCCAGGGTGTGGCTTGACGTTATTGGCAATGTCAGCACAACACCAGGCATATGGGCCGCTTGTATTACATTATCTGGGTAACTTTGACTCTTCTGTCTCAAGGTCTTTGAGGACATAAAGTTAAGTACTCAAGTAATTGTTGTCTTGGCACATGCAACAATATCCTTGACAGGAATTACACAAATCACCTGGTACGATTACATGTGGACTGAAGTGCCATCTGGTTGACAATTCAGACAATAAAGTCACATAAGCTTTGTATCTTCAGAAGCCACTCGAGGACTTACAACTTTGGCATGAAGATGTTGGTGCAACAGATCCACAGTACCAGCAAAGCATTAGGCAAATTGCTTCTTGTTTCCTGACTTGGGACACGCACTCACGATTAAGAAAACAATGGATGGTTTAAACTGGTCCTATGAACCTTCCGAATATTCTTCATTAAATACAGATTTTTAGTTTTAGCAAACACATTTTGAGCTGACCACTCAAAATGCAAAATTTATTTATTGCATTAAAGATTCAAAAAGGCATGGTAGGTTTGTCACGTTTTGGTTCTCCTGACTTGTCAAGTGATTGAGCAATAGAAAAAAGTTGCCTGGCATCGTTTTTGTTGTATGTGTGAATCTAGAACAAATAAAAACACTCTACCACAATTTATACTGGATGTCTGAGAACAACATAGCTGACAACATATCAAATAATAAGCAAACGTCAAATAGCTACTATACTCCAGAAGCAAAATTTCCATTTACTGGTGTTTGCTAGTTTCAAGTCAGCAGCAAAATTTAATTCTTCCTATTAGCATTGCAAGATAAATGTTGATCTTTTCCAAAATATAAAGACTTAATCTGTGTCTTTTTTTTCAATTTTTCATTTTACTTCAATTGTTAGTTTGACATTTGTGAATGTGGGTCATGTTTTTCTGGACTATTTGCTGTATGTTGCTGATGAGGTTGGATTGTTAAAAAATGACAAACATCATTACAATGGTTTTAAAAGCATAGCAGTTGAACAATTAACTCGAAATACACGAATGTGCGATACAGTAACCATTATTGTTTGGTCAACATCCGATGCTACTTTTGTTCTTGCAGTAAAAGACATGTGTTAGAAAACAAATTTGTGTGACATTCAACAAATTGTTGATCCTCCCAATTTAAACAAACATAATGTAACTTTCATGGGTTTGGGAACAATTTTACACTCTTCCCAACATATCATTTATTTTTAAGCCTTCCAACTTTACTCAACAAGTAAGTTTTCGTCCAAGCCCCAAACTGCCGCTACTGTTGTCATATTCTTTTAATTTCAATGAAGCTTGCTTGAAATCAATTATGGTTATGATGCTGGACAGCAAAAAGGCACAGTAGGTCTACACATGTAGTCGTCAAAACACATTTGTCTTTCAAACCACAATTCGTGTCCATCTTTTGTATTATGTGACACACCAGGCAATTTTTTTCTCTTTGATCTTCAATTGAAAGCACTGGTTTGATGCACATTGACAAACGTTTGAAGTGGGTGTGCTCTTTTCACCATCCCACTGTTCCTCAAAAAAGAACATTCTGATATTGAAGGTGGGTGGGATTGGTCCCAACCTTGTTACAGACTAAGGTCTCCTCCCCCTTGGGGATGATAGTCAACACGACTCAAACACTGTTCCACCATGTCTATGGCCATGGAAGGGTTAATGGTGGCCCCCACACATGCACTAGATTCTTGTAGAGATATAGATGTAACTCATTGTCCAATAGGCCTGCCACTTTGGCAGGTGGTAACCAAGGGGTTGTGTCTGCTGCTCAAATGGTGCCCAAAGTACAGGATAATATTAGCCCTGATACTTTGGAGCCACATGCAACTGCACAATTTCTGAAACTGGACTACTGATTCTAAATAAAACCACTACCATGTTGTGCATCTCCCTTCATTTGATACAGACATTCTTAATTTTTAATCAATTGTGAGGTTGTGCTTACTTGCTACGTTTCCACTTAAGGCCATAACTTCTCCTCTTTATGCTGAAATGGCTCCGAAAACATTATGCATATTGGTGATTTTCATCCCGACAACGACAGCAAAGTTAATTACAGCAATATATTGGAATTGCAAGTGAATTACTCAGTCTCGCGACTTAGAGACAGCAAACTATACTGTGTTGGAACTGAATACTTAGCAAAATCAAGTACAGCAGTAAAACACGTAGTCAATGATAATTTCCAGTGCCAAATGTGTTTAAATTCATTCATACAATGCATATAAACAAGCATACTACACCAATATTTTACAGCTCACTTTAAACACGAACAAGAGGTTTGACTGAAGGCACATAG
Source organism: Hermodice carunculata (assembly GCA_964020975.1). Lineage (NCBI taxonomy): Eukaryota > Metazoa > Annelida > Polychaeta > Eunicida > Amphinomidae > Hermodice > Hermodice carunculata. The sequence goes on along the minus strand of OZ026615.1, from coordinate 101,484,182 downwards.
TAGACTTGATTTTGGCATAAAAATCTTATCATCTGCCAATGAATATTCTCTACACACACAGACATTCAAGCTCCTTTATGTTATGACAAAGCATAACTCTTTAGCACCCAAACTAACAAAGAGTACTCAGAAATGTATTGCCAGCTTTGACAGAAAAGTTTCTGTCCCCATTATATATGAATAGTTGTACTGATTGTCCTTTGCCAACATGTAACCAGCTACAATTCGTAGGATAAAACAACAGACACAAGTTTACTGCAGAGAAGCATAACAGAGCTTTGTCTGTAAATCTATCCTGCTGAGACAATCCTGTTATTTTGCATTATTTACTATTTTACATTTTCTCTAATTAAAATCCTCTCGGAATTGTTTTAAAACCAGGGCGAAAAAGAAAAAACATAACAAAAAAAACCGCAAAAAACAAAAAAAAAAAAGCAAAAAAAAAAACCAGAAAAAAAGCAAAAAAAAAAAACAAAAGAAAAAACAAAAGAAAAAAAAAAGAAAAAAAAAAACAAAAGAAAAAACAAAAGAAAAAAAAAAAAAAACAAGAGAAAAGAAAAAACAAAAGAAAAAAAAAACAAAAGAAAAAACAAAAGAAAAAAAAAAAAAAACAAAAAAAACAAAAGAAAAAAAAAACAAAAGAAAAAACAAAAGAAAAAAAAAAAAAAAAAAACAAAAGAAAAAACAAAAGAAAAAAAAAACAAGAAAAAACAAAAGAAAAAAAAAAACAAAACAAAAGAAAAAACAAAAGAAAAAAAAACAAAAGAAAAAAGAAAAAAAAGAAAAAACAAAAGAAAAAAAAATAACAAAAGAAAAAACAAAAGAAAAAAACAAAGAACAAAAAACAAAAGAAAAAACAAAAGAAAAAAAAAACAAAAAACAAAAGAAAAAACAAAAGAAAAAAAAAAAACAAAAACAAAAGAAAAAACAAAAGAAAAAAAAAAAAAACAAAAAGAAAAAACAAAACAAAAAAACAAAAGATAAAACAAAAGAAAAAAAACAAAAAACCAAACCAAAAAAAAACAAAAAAAAAACAAAAAAAAACAAAAAAAAAAAACAAAAAAAAACAACAAAAAAAAACACCCCACAACAGAATTAGTTTACAGCTTTAAGACTAAATAGCGATTCTCTGAATGCAAAATATGATCAGATTAAGATCTTGATGCAGGAGTAAGAACAGAAAAAATGCATTTTTCAGTGCAATCTGCATCTAATGAAATATACGATAAATTTATGTCGACCTGTATGGGATTCGAACTGACTACCTTCGGTACACTCGCCTAGGCAACTGTAAAGTCCAACACGCTGACCTCTAGGCCATCGGGACAACCCCAAAAAAGGTTGACCAAGGACCCAGGGTGATGTTATAGCAGGTGTGGCTTGTACATTGACACGGTAGGGCACTTCCACAGACCGACAATTTATGAAATACACCTCTAATATAATTTCGAAGTCGGAGCAGTGGCCCACAGCACTTCGAAACAAATAGAGTATTATCAAGTGAAAAATACGATAAATTTATGTCGACCTGTATGGGATTCGAACTCACTACCTTTGGCACACTCGCCTAGCCAAATGTAAAGTCCAACACGCTGACCTCTAGGCCATTGGGACACCCCAAAAAAGGTTGACCAAGGACCAAGGGTGATGTTATAGCAGGTGTGGCTTGTGCATTGACAAACTTGTACATTAAGAAACTTGACAATCTACTGTGAATGAAATGTCAATTTACCAAATTAATGGTTATAACCTAATTTCATAGGGTTACATTTGTTCATCTCATGGTGGGTTACCTGTCTATTTTAGAAATTCATTCAGTTATAAAACTAATCACTATATGATGGAGCAGAAATTTGGGGAAGTTCAATTTACGGAAATTAAAGTAGCGAGATACATATGTGGTGCAAATCAGCATGGACAACTTTACGGCCCTGTGACTTTTGAGCTGTTCACATGAACATAGCAAATGTATACATTTTTGGATTTTTCCAGCTCTGTACTATATGCAGGAAAAAAAAATCGAGACAATACTAATTGTAATTGTTGAATAAACAAACCATGAAGAAGAGCATGTCTTTTATCTCAGATCCAAGTGCTCTTGGCTAAAAACTTTTTTCAATGTATGCAACAAAGTTGTGACAAGTATGCCATTTTGTTGGTAATATATCAAATTTCAAAAGTATCCTTTTATTTGGCTGTAAATATTTTATTTGGGTACGTGCAGGCCTTCAAGCACGGTGGCATCACTTAATCAGCTGGATGCATTGAGCATTGACATTCTATACAAGGTTAAAAACCAACTAGTAGGCGCAGAGAAAAATAAGAGGACACTTTTAAACTCCACACAATTACCTTTCCAACCCCATTTATTTGATGGAAATCCAGTAAGTTTCATCCAAATAAAATTAATGAGTTCGAGTAGATGGACTTTCATCTTTGTTCAGGAACGGCAATCAAAGGTTCACTCATCATCTTTGAACCGGGTCTGAGAAGAATAACTCGCGCAATTTTACTCAAACACTCATGGATTTTTGCACAGTGAAAGTTCAGAGTATGTTTGAAGAAACATGATAACTGTCACTCATGTTGTTTACTTCTGAAGAGCTTAATTGCGTTGTTTATTTGCTATTTGCGATTAGATCACAAAACATGGTTTCCCTGTCAAGCATACCACTTTGCTACGCTTCATTTTGATTGGCCAATCGTGGTGATGCGAGATGCCAATCATCATTGTGTGGCCGCTGCTTGACGATGGCGCGCTACATTTCAAAAGCATTGATATCACAGCTTGCTTGCCGCAGTTTTGAAGGCTTTGTTTAAAGAAAAAATCACAACTTATCTTCAAAGCATGGCAAGTGTTTTATATGATATAGGGCTCCATAGGGTTTTTTAAAGTGCGCTGTGTAAGTGTACAGCATGGTAACGTTTCATTAGGTAGGCTCGTACTACCTATATATGGTACTTTCAAAGGATCAAATAAAACAGGATTTTTCGTCGCAAGAAGTAAGCAGTACCTTTACTTACCGACAACAAATACAACGATTTCGAATTACAATGTATATTTGATGAAATTGCCAACCCATTAGTCAGACTAATTGATAGTTTTGGGACCGGGTTAGCGGGTCGGACTCCACTAAAATATCTGAATTGTACATGCCCAAGCTCAGTCATTCTGCTTACCAGAATCTTTTCTTGCTTCAGTCGTAGCATCTGTTGCTGGCTGCATCGCTGATTTTTCTTTCCTAACTTTAGGTATTTTGAGACTGATTGTGCTAGTTTAGCCATACAACTCCTGACGAACGTACTAAGATAAGACCACCAATGCAACGACCAAGTGGCAAGTGCGGGTTCAAAGCTTGCAAGAGCTTCAAATACAATTTGCACAAAGGCTTTATTTTTCTGTTGAATTTAAATGTAATGAGAACTTGTGCGTGAATTATCAAATCTGATTAGAACTATTGGTTTCTTTGGGTGAGAAAACAATCGCTGCCACATCGGTGATGAAAGACAGCGTTGAAACAGCAATGGCTAATGCCTTTGAAGTAGGATTAGGACTTGCAGTCATGTCATGATCTCGGCTGACTGTAAAGCCTGTCTTCAACACTTTTCTTCGGATTAAATGTTAAAAGCTCAAGATGGCATAAAGAAAAAAAACAAAGTACATGTAACAAGACCTATCTAATGCATAAAATGTATGACCATATGGTTTGGGAACCACGGCGCTAATGCATCAGCGTCATCGCTAGAGGGGACACAGCGGTCGCCATTTTCAAATGAGCTGTTGCCACGACCGGTCATGTGACCACTTTCTCGAGCCCTTCCCCTTCATACTAACAACAAACACGGTCGGCGTGACTGTCAACGCTTCGGAAGAAGCTCTACTAAATACCCCCGTTTTTCTCTGTTTTGCAATTTCAGCAGAAATTTTATTTTTAGATAACAGATACATAAGATATTCATCCATACAAAGGCCATTTTTTGGCCGAAATTTCGGGGTGATTTGTATCTCGCTACCTTAACAGTAATTTGATTCAAAAGAAAAATTGTTCTTGGCAATATTTATAGCACAGCATGTGATTTTAATGAAAACTACAATTCTTTTACAATTCTTTACAAAAGATTTTACTCATATACTTTACACACTGAACAATCAACTTTCGAAGTTATTATTGCAGGGGATTTTAATTTCAAATATTTGCTGAGAATCAATGAAAGAGCGTGGTGAATACATATTTTGATGTAATCATGTCACTTCCCTGATATAACTTTGCCAACTAGGCTAAGTAAAGATCTATGCACGCCAATAGATAATTACATTTTGAAATTATCTATCTTTAATAGGTCTCCACTTGCTGGCATTCTGATATCGAACATATCCTACCATTTCCCTTATTGTATTTCATAAGAGTATATTAAAATTCATAAACCCAATCCAAAAATTTATAAGAAATAAAACCAATAAATTTTATTGTCAAGCAGATTTTTTTCAAGAAACCTTACAGCAAATTTGTATGACAAATTCGATAAAACCCCATATGCTGATCCAACTGCAAATTGTGATATTTTGGGGAAAATTATAAACAAGCAGCAAATAATAATTTTCTTAGGAAAATGGTGAAATTTAATAAAGATAAAAACAAAAGTCCCAGGTGAATCACACAAGGAATTTTATATCAGTACACCACAGCTATAGATTCTTTAGAGAATTGAAGAAAAATCAAATTGAATCAAATGAGTACAATTTATAATTTAAAATAAAGCTAAGAAATAGTATTAAAGGCTCTGATTGAACACGCACAAAGGTCATATAGAAATACTTGGAAATCTATAAAAGTAGTCCTAGACAAATCAAGTGTAATACATTCAAAATGGCTTCCAACGTATCACAAACAACAAGTGTCATGAACAGATTAAAGGACTTGCTTCATACACAAATTATCCATATGATTTATAATTCACTTGAGCTGCCACATTTAATCTTTGGCATATTATTGGGGGGGGGGGGGGGGTTACAAAAGCATGCAAACTGCCAAACTTCTAAAAAGGGCCGTTTGAGTAGTAAATCACAGAAAACTTATTACACATATATATCCTATTTTCAGGATTTAAAATAGTGTTGAAAGTAAATGATATTTACCTGTTACAGCAATTAAAATTCTATTTCAATTTTGTAACAATAGATTGCCTTTATCTTTTAGACATTTCCAGATGAGACCTGACTCTGAAATTCATCGTTACAACTTGAGAAACAGATCAAATATGTTTAGGGAAAGGTCAGATTTGGTTACTTCTAGGAAAGATATCAGACATGAAATTTTACAAACTCTTAATACTGCTCCAGATCTTGTGTTGAACAAAGTTCCCTCTCAGAGTACAATGCGGTTTGCACAAGGCAATAGTATTTGATATATCATTACACTGCTACCTGTACCATAACTTATGTTTGTAATGTTCCATAACTTCCATCACAGAACATCCAGACAAAGGAAGGTTATATTTAGCAAAAGTTATAATTTATTATAAATATATTAATATTTATACTTCATAAAAGGTTACACCACTGCATCTATCTTTTATAGACTATATCATGATAGTGTGTATCATATCTTTGTGTTATATTTCAAGGTGGAGCTCATGCTAGTAGCTGTAACTATCATTAATGAGAGTATCTTGGCAAATACTTGTATATGTATCAAGATTTGCAAAATTCCTTTTATGCTTGGTCAAATAAACGAATTTAAATCCTTGCATCCTGGGGTTCATAAGAAGTGAAACGAGAAACAGTATGGATGGCAGTCATCATTTTTGTTTAGCTGACTTCTCAGTTAGAAAAACTGACAGATTTTGTTGGCGCCATCTTCCATCTGCCTGTTAATCCTTTAGGATCATCAATCCTGGACATTGTGTGGTATGTTCACCCATCTGTAGCTCCAACGTGGACATGACACTCTTGGTCGAATTGGTACATTGCCTAAGCACACACAGATTATATTTGTTACATAAGCTGTAGTCATTCTTATACATTTCCCATTTGGATGCAATGTATAATGTGTAAGCAAGCACATCCTTCTAAAATGCCACAGTTTTTAGACATATATTTGTCCCCTAAGCTGTAATCCTTTTTCTTTTCTTTTTTTGTTTTGTAATCTTCCCTTTGAGAACAGTCTGCAGCTTTTAGAGTGTAGAACCAAGGGTGCACAGTAGACCCTAAGTGCCCTGTGCAGTAGTATATCGTATACCAATCATCTGTAGCTACAAATAAGCATTATTGACTTTACTACCGTAGGTGACATTTTAAAGAAACTGGTAAGTGTAAATCAGCTATCCAGCTGTCTGCTTCAAAACTGACCAAGTGGAGAAAACTGCAGCAGCAAAAGTACAGCTCAAGCAAGATTGTTTCGTAACTTCAACATTAACCCTTGTCGTTTTGCTGTTTCATTCAACCAGACTATAGGATGTAATTATTGAAAGTCAATAATTGGATGAATGTGAATGGAGGGAAACAATAGTCCATGCATTTGTATCTCTGTCAGTTGGCATTCTTTCTTAATGAATGATTGGCCAATTAGATCAATTGCATACATTGCATAAAATTCCACAAGGCCAGAAATGATGACCGAGGTCAATTTGTAGTAGGAACAGGGTAAGATTATAGCAGTGAGACTACTACATATCAATATAACAGTCAAAAATCAGTCCAGGTCCAAAACTGTCCAAGTCTTTGTAAGTCTATGAATATGAACATCACCAGACATAACAGCAATACTTGAGTAGCCATCAAGCAGTAGCTTATTCATTAAAAATCAAGAGAGGATAAACATAAGCATATTCACATATGCTTATTACCTGGCTTTGACATGGGTTAAAATTAGGGTGAGAAGTCAAATGTTTGTTTTTTCAATATACAGCTTTTCTAAGGCAAAAAGGGAAGCAATAAGGCCACAATGTATCGCTTTACTGCCTTTGTTCGTATTTTCTGTGGTATATCTACTGCAATCGCATATGCCACTTCCAGCAACTTCATACTTTGATGCTGACTGATAACACATTTGCTGTGTCCTGTGGTATAAAAGATAATAACTATAATGCATATTTTAACATTAAAGTGTTCATGATTTTCTTCAATTAGAACAAGGATCTGATGAAAATGTAACAGGACAAGATTTGCCAATTCTTATGGGTTGTTAAATTCTCTGGCTACGTTTTTCATTTAGCCTTATTAGAAAGCGGAGTGACTCTCGTTTAAAAAGGGTATAGTTTCATTTTATATGATGTAAAATGAAAACCTGACATCATCAACTTTTGCACCATAGATATATGGGTCATGTATTATAATCTAGACTTTAAACACAAAATTCTTTGCATGTTTAGTATGTATTCGAGTTTATAATTGACATCCTAATGTACTAAACTATATCTAATGTTTTGCATACAGAGAATATTGCCTGGCAACATATGAATGCTGTTCTCCAATTATCTATAGCTGAGACTTTAATGTAATGACCATTTCAATTAGTCATACCCATCATGAATTCTCTCTATGTATGTATGTATGTATGTATGTATGTATGTATGTATCTATCTATCTCTCTATCTCTCTATCTATCTACTTATCTATCTATCTACTTATCTATCTATCTATCTATCTATCTATCTATCTATCTACCTATCTATCTATCCATCCATCTATCTATCTGTCTGTCTATCTATCTATCTGTCCATCTGTCTGTCTGTCCGTGTGTCCATATGTGTGTATATGTAGACCTAATGTGTTAGCTTCAATACTTAATGGTGAGGTCAAAAGTCATCCAAAGGCACTTTTGGTGCAGTTTTTTTGACAATATGTTTTTGTGCTATACAGTTTGTATTAAATATTTATATGAATGCATTTTGAATGGATTTTGAATGGATCATACTTGTGAACATTGTAGTTGTTCTTCCCTGGTGAAAAATATGAAATGGGGTACACAACATAATTCTCGCCAATGGTTGTTTCACAAATGTAGGTTACAGAACCCATCTTTTTGCAACTATTTCAGACATTCAAGGTACCAGAGCTTTAGTGGGTAGAACACATCATTTGATTCATATGGGTTTATCTGTAAATGCAAATAACATTTCGAGTAAGGGTGGGTGCACATGTGGCCGTTTTGATTAATGTGCTCATAATTGATCCAGGACTTCACTTCTATACAATTTGTTGTAACTATTTCATTTCATTTACTTTACCAGTGCTTTACATTTAATGTAAATGTTATTTTTACTGTCAAAGACGTGTTATTTTTCTGTTAAAACCATTTTAGAAATCACTGAGTTCTTATTTTTCAGGGTTTTCCACGCGTAATTTAAGCCAAGCAGTCGAAACGTTGGCAGAAAGTATACCTAATTACAGATGCAACACATCAATATAAAATTTAACTTGGTTTTCACATATTGTATCCAACCAAGCTCTCATCTTAACACAACGGCTTTTGATCATATTTCTACGAAAGTGGTAAATATGTTTGCA
>OZ026615.1:101382473-101475473 GCA_964020975.1 Hermodice carunculata | reverse complement strand
GGCAAGTAGCGCAGCAAATATACCTGCATTTAAGAGTAAACGGGCTTTGTTCTGATACGCCACTCACTTGCAACATAGTCTAGGACACAAGCAATTATTCCCTTATTCCTTTCATTTCCTAGAAAGCATGCATGCCCTGTGTTTTATGCATTAAAAATCTCGCACTGACCGGCACAATTAGTCACTATTAACACAAAAGCAATTGAGCAGGGGAGGGAAAATAACTTCCAGAAGAATACAAGTCAGCAAAGCAGGCTGTATAACATTCCTAACGACTTAACATCAATCATGCATCATGGACCTATGGCCGTTTCACGAGTGGTCTCGTGTGAAATTTTATTATATAATAATGTTTCAAGTGGACGTACATGTAGGCAAATTAACCTAGTGGTACAGTCTTGTATAATTATTTATTGCAAATAAGCATTTTGGTAGTAGCTTTGTTGATTGATTTACATTTCCAAACATTACCTCGATATCTGTGAATAGATGACTTTCGTTTTTTCATGAAAATAATTATGTAAGATATATATATATATATATATATATATATATATATATATATATATATATATATATATATATATATATATATATATACACGTTATCACAGGGAGGGACAAACCATTGTATATTTTATTTTGTAACAGTTAATTGCCCTGTGTTTCATATTTTTTGAAAGTCCGATTGTCAAGATTGGGAGGTTCAATAGGAAGAAGCCAAGATTTTTTTTCTGTTGATGAAAAAATCTGTTATCAGCCTCACCCGAAATTTCAGGATCAATATCCCCTAGAACATCTTGCATATCATGTGATATGATTATGTGTGCGTCATTTGCACATTCTTGGTTCGAAAAGTAGTTTGCATTTCTATGGTTGACCCACTCTTTGCCTTTGATGCATTGAATGGTTGAAGAACAACTATATTCATTCTGTCTCCTTCAAAACCTTTGTTTCCTCTCAGAAATATCTCAGCAAACACGACAAGACACTAACAATTATAGAACCCACCTCTGCAGAGTTTGGTGGAGAGGTTAAAAAGAGAATGGCCAAAAAAATCGAAATCAACTGCTAATTATGGTTGAAAACTGTTACAAGATTTGATAACCCTATTTCTTTGTGTCCAATTACGTCATAATAGCTTGCACATTTAGCAGATGATTGCACAGGCCTAACTCTCCATGTTTGTGTGCTTTGGATATAAAGAATTCATATTAAAATGATAGGTGAATCATTTATTGGGTAAATTACCTGATCCAATGATACCAATAATACAACACCTGTGTATGCACTATCTATTATCTGTCCCAGCACTTCATTCTTATTTTTTGTCATGGATATCACATTATAGTCCAAAGTTGCATACAGTTTTTCCCCACACAGAGCTGTGTATAGACTAGGATACCATTTCAGCATGCTCACAATTGGCAAACAACTGCTGGCAGGACACCATAAAGAGAGCTTGTTCTGTACGGTGTAATGTGTGACAACTTATCATTACCATGGGAGTCAAGTGTGTTGTAAAAATGCTGATTACGTTTCACACTTTCGTGCTTTGACTGCTAAAGATAGGGGGGGGGGGGGTGTATGTATAATTCCATTACAGCTGCATTACTTCAAATTTAACAAATAGTTTCCATGTGATTTAAATAGGAAGTAAACTTTCGAAATGCCACTTTCAAGTCTCATTTCGGAGGCTGGCATGTTAAATGATCAATATATCTACACATGTGAAAACAGCATATGATAAGGTTTTATGATATATTGACCTATGTTTGTAAGTTAATCTTTATGTTATGCTCTTATATATATATATATATATATATATATATATATATATATGTATATGTGTGTTTGTGTTTGTGTGTGTGTATGTGTATATATATGCATATATATACACATACACACACACACACACACATATATATATATATATATATATATATATATATATACACATATATATATGTGTGTGTGTGTGTATGCATGTGTGTTTAGGATTTGGAACGGACACTTTAAAGTGCCATTTAGCAGTCCGAAATTTTAATTAGTTCAATATGAAGTGATTCAAGTATTTTGCTTATGCTCTTATCATTATGATGCCTGCAATGTTCTCTATATATATATATTTGATCAACTGGTTCTTCCAAATACACCCGAAATTCCATGAAAAAAAAACTTTTTTATATACGTATGATATGCATGTATTTTCCAGCATTTTATCTTTGAAGACGAATATTTGTTAACCCTCTGCCCTCCCCTTATTTTACTTTCAGGTGATAGTCATATGAATTCTGGTCCGATCAGCAGTTCTTGTGACATTTCCCTATTTCATATTAATGTTAGGAGTCCATCTTAACATGAAACATATCAAAAGCTCATATATTTCAAGACTTTGATATCATTACGACATAAGACACATTTCTGTCTAATTCAAATGCTGATTAAAATACTGATAGTGATCTGAAGCTCCTAGGCTATCATAACATCATACGTAGGGACAGGCCTTAGATCTTGGTGGCAGTGTTGCTCTCCTTGCTTTGCACAGGTGTATCTTGTCATGATGACATGATTTGGAAGTTCCTGGCATTAAATAATTTGGTCTGAGATCAGACAACATAACAATGAAATTCTACTTGGTGTGACATATAGGCCCCCGAAATAAACAATTTTTTTTAGGGTAACTTTCACGACAGCCTTGTGAAAGCTAAAAATGTAAATGTTATCATGCACACTGGACACTGAACTCCCAGTGCCCCATCTGGCTCTAAATTACTTACTTTCTCTCTTTCTAATTTATTCACAATTCATATAGACAAAGGTGTGCATGGTTGGTGGAACTACAACACATTCGTCTTCCACCTCTGCAGCCCGGGTTCAATTCAAAGCCAGGGAAGCATGTGGAAAGAATTCCTACCACTCTGACTGTGCAGGATGCTTTTGCTCGGAGTCCTTCAGTTTCCTCCACCAAACATGTAGGTAGGTAAGTATACGCCACCATCTGTGCCATGGAGAGTGAATAATATAGGCTTGGGCTGCTTCACTATCCATGTAAAAGATATGGGTCATATCAAACTGTTACCATTGTGTTATTTCATGAAGTTTAAACTTCAAGAAATCCTGTTTACAAGAGAAATATTTTGGTTTTCAGTAAGGTTAATTTTGAAGTTCAGTCGAACCAATATTTTGAGTCTGGTAACATTAATGATCCCTGTAAATCTTGGTCTAATTGCTTCAATCCTGAAAAACCACTATTAGAATATACTTGCAAAATCTGGGCTTGCTGATCTCAGTTTGAGGTAAATTGATGGGGGAAAATTAAGCTGGCCTCTGCCCATGTGGTAGTAGGAGCAATAAAAACTATTTTATCAGCCAAATCATACAAAAAAAATCTGGTTGGGAAAAATAAGCCTAACTTTGTCAAAGGGCCAAATTTATTCTTATATATAAACTTGTACATAATATTGCCCCATTTGCCTTAGAAACGTTTTTGAAATCTCTTTGCTGTCATTCTTGGGTTTGGAATTAATGAATAGGGATCATGTTTTTCTGTGCTATTTGATACATTTCAGATGATAGGATGATCTACATTCATGATGCCAGTCCGAGATTAGACTTCTCTAATTTTAGACACTACACTGACATTTTTTTTATCTATTTTGTCTTTTCCATATACTACTAGATGGTGGATCATTTTCTCCCTTGGAAACTCATTATGTTTCAAGCCTCTTACTGTTTAAACTCCGAGTTGAATCTAAAGTTCCCCACCAAATCAAGCATGCTCACCTTCATTATGTGAGTTAAAGGACTACTGCAATTAAGCATGCAAGATTAAGAATGGACAGCATCCAGCTTAACGAGTCACGAGCACAGAATCCATATCAAAGATTAATCATAGTGGAGCCATGGTCAAGGATCCAAGGATGTATAACACTAACTTTTTGCATGCATTAGTTTCATATATCATAGAAAATCTTTACATTCTTTTATAATTATAATTGCACCTATTACTTTGGAAACATTACTCTATGGCCCCAGTGACTTTTCTGGTTCAGAAAAAATGTCAATATTTTTATTGGTTCAAAATTACATTTCCAGCACTGAAAGATTCAATTGTAGTGCCTGTACATGATTACTATTATAATAGTTATTGTGGCATCAAATTGTTCATGTAAATTATCAACTTGATTCAGTTTTGCCCACTGTCTGATTTTTGTTGCATTATCCCTCATCAGTGTTATTCAAGAGGGTGTGTGTCACCATGTTTGCCTGTATACACTATACTGTTAGCATGTATTCCATGCACTGGTAACTTGTTTCGGCATTAGTAGGTGCGTTTCAGCGTTTCAGGGCGGTTCCAGGGGTTACTGAGCGTTTGAGAGCGCGAGACAGCATTAGCCAGCGTTACAAATGCTGTGAAACGATGACTAATGCTGGAAAATGCCAAATTCTAAATAGCCTTACAGGGTTTCCCAGCGTCTGACACCCTTTCAACACTGAAAACTACTGGGAAATGCTTACTAATGCTGGCCACCACTGGCAAATGCTCTGTAGTCCTGTTGACTAGCAAACTCACTGGGATATTGGGATGAGTAGGGTCCATGGAAAGTTGTGTCTTGTACTTGTACTAACCAATATATACACTGCCCCTGCCGAATGGATATCAACTGCAGCATTCCTACTGTACTTGATTGGCACTGTAATTTTTCTCTATGTGTTTAATGTGAGCAAAAACAAGTCTGACAGTTGCTGATAATAGTTTATTGAACATTTTCACAGTTCCAGACAAAAGTTCCACCTTACTTCATATGGACCATATGCAGGCAGGTGAAAACGGTTTCCTCATCTCCGGATCTTGTTCTCTTGCATCTTGTCTTAAATATCAACAGAGCTACATTTTTTCATTTATGAACACAGTATTTGTAGAACTGAACAAGCTCTATGGTGTTTTAAAAATAAGATTTGAATGTGATATTCTTCATTCTGACGTTTGTATATCTACTTATTGTCGTATCTGTTAGATATAAACCTAACAATTGGCTGCTTTACAAATGTCGTTTGGATCTAATGTTTGCTCTTAAGAAGATGGAAGAACAGTTTTTATAACAGACAGATTTGGGGATGACAACTGTGCGGTTGACCTTTGAAAACTACCAATAGTATTTGGACTTCTGTTGCATGTTTTCAGTAGTTCAATAGTTACATAGCCAAACATGTGTCTCAATGTGCTTGAAACATTCAGTATACTTACTTTTTAAATTATATGGACACCGTTTTAAAATTTGAATACAGTATTAATGGAAATGTACGGGACATTCTATTCTATATTCATTGGTAACTGCAGAAAAGTGTTAAACATAATCAACATTTGTCAACATACTTGACTCCCTTAATAATAGTAACTTGGTTTGCAGACTTTACACGTTACAGGGCACTGGTCCTTTGTAATTTGCAGGAAGCAGCCGCCCGACGAAAATGCACAATGTGAATACTTGTCTATACATGGCTCTGTGTGGGAAAAATATGCATCTTTTGACTGTAATGTCACATATGGAGAGGCAGAAAAACGGAATGAAGTACTGGAAGGGATAAGAAAATGTTCGTTTCCTAGTAATGTACATACACAGGTTTTTATTTTTGGTATCATTAGATCAGATATTTTACTCAATGATTGATTCACCTAGCATTCAAATTTGAATTACTTTTACCTGCATCTTTGGACTGTAACATCTGATAGAGAGAGGAGGAAAAAGAATGTAGCACTGCAAGGGATAATAAAATTGGTGTTGTTTTCAACAAATACATGGTTGCTTGTTTGTTAGTGCTTTTTGTTATCATTAGATCAGGTAACTTACTCAATGAATACTTCACCTAACATTAAAATTTGAATTCCTTATATCAGAAGCACACAAATGTGGAAAGCTAGGCCTGTGCAATCAGCTACTAAATATATGAGCTATTATCAAGTTCATGCATGCAAAGAAAAGGGTTATTAATTATTGTAACTTTTCAAACAATATTACCATGAGAGTTGGACTTTTTTTTACCATTCAACTTTAAAGGTAACACTCTCGAATTCACTGAGAAAGAAGTAAATAATTGACGTACGTCATTCAGTATCAGATGACGCCCACAATATGTGATGACTGATATGATCAGAAAAATGACAACTTACTTCCATCTATGATTCCACTGCTGGAGGAAGATCCTACACCATTGCATTTGTATGCCAAATTGATAGCTTTGGCATCAGTATCTGACATCTTCTCACGCTGTCCCATATATTTCTCCAGGTTTAGGTCATTTGCAATAATTGTTCGTGTCTTCTTATCTTTGCTAAAAGCCTTCTCACAGAAAACAAAGTTTAGGCTTTGAAGCAGACAGAATGAATATAGTTGGTCTCTAGCCATTCAATAGATCAAAGGCAAAGAGTGGTGTGACAACAAAAATGCAGATATGTTTCCTTAAATAACCATGAAAAATGACAAACAAATCGTCAATACATGTTCTAGGGGATATTCAACCGGAAATTTCGGTTGGGCTGACAATATATTGAAAAAAGAGCATCAACTAAAAGTCTAAAAATGTTATGCTGATCAACTTTTGCTTCATCTATGAAACAATTCTTGAAAACAGTGAAGTTTCTTCCTATTGCACCTCCAAATCCAGACAATCTGACTTTTGAAAAACCTTGAAACACAAGACATATAATTCTTATAAAATCAAATACAAAATGGTTTGTGCCTCCCGTTAAAAACACATCATATATGTAAATGCTCAGTATTTTTATGACAGTGGAGTTTATTTAAAGATCGCACAGACCGCTACTTATATTTTTGTCTACTTATATGTCCGCCTGGACAATTTCTTTATATGACAACTTTTTCTAACTTTAAAGGTTATCACTCATAAAAAGGCTTACCCTTGGTCCATAATGCATGATTGATTTGACGTCATAACGTAGGCTATATAGCCTGCTTTTTTCACTTGCATACTTCCTGAAGTTACTTTCTTTGCCCTTCTCAATTGCAGCTGTGTTTATAGTAACATAATTGTCCCGGTCAGGACGAGACTGTTCATGCATAAAACCTAGGGCATGCATGATTTCATGCACAATAGTTCCAAACTAGAAAGTGAAAGGAATATTGGAATGAGTGATTGTGCCTTAGACTATGTTGTACATGTGTGAATGTCAGAACGGAGCCCATTTCCCCTTCAATTCAGGGATAATTGCTTCACTACTCATGCACAAACATTTTATGCTTGCAGCCAAATTTACCACTTTTGTAGAAATATGATCAAAAGTTTCTGTGTTAAAATGAGAGCTTGGTTCGATACAATAAGTGTAAGCCAGGTTTTATTTGATATGGACGTGTTGCATCTGTAATAATTATGTAAACATTCTACCAAGTGTTTGTATAGTAGCAATGAGTGACATATGCATGGATAGTGACGAAAATACACTCTGTGGGTATTCATAAATGTGCTGACTTGTATCTTGAAAGTAATATTCCATAAATTCATTATATCTTCTGCAGTCAAATAGATACTGTACATGTTTGGAAAAATTCGCATGTGTGATGGATTTAAAGCACTGGTTAAGTGATTGAAATGAAACACTTGCAACAAATTGCATAGAAGGGACGTCCTGGATCAATTATCAGCATATTCAGCAAAAGCTACATGTGCACCCACCCTTACTCTAAATGTTATTTGCATTTACAGATGAACCCATATGAATCAAATTATGTGTTCCATCCACTAAAGCTCTGGTGTCTTGAATTTCTGCAATGCTTGGATTTGTAAAAAGTGAAAGTTAGGATCTGAAGCTTACGGAGTCAAAGCAATCAGGATGCAGATTTATCTTGTGAACTCCATACTCTATTCTTTTCCCAACAGCAGAAGAACAACTGTAATAATCACAAATAAGACCCATTTGTAGTACATCGATATAAATATTACATACATCCCGCATACCACAGTTACATATTGGGAGACAAAATGAAGCATTCGTACTTCATCATTAAGTATTGCAGCTGAAAGAATAAGTATGGATGGATGGATGGATAGAAAGATGAATAGAAAGATAGATGGATGGAAAGATAGATAGATATATTGATAGATAGAAAGAGAGATAGATAGATAGAAAGATAGATAGATAGATAGATAGATTGATAGATAGATAGATAGACAGACAGAGACAGAGCAGACAGACAGACAGACTGGCCAACCAATTGACAGACAGACATGTGAAAAGATAGATAGATAGGTAGAAAGATAGATAGATAGATAGATAGATAGATAGATAGATAGATAGATAGATAGATAGATAGATAGATAGATAGATAGATAGATAGATAGATCTAAAGTTCCAAACAATAACATCTCAACTCTATATAATTGAAGACAAGTCAGTATGTGTTACCATTTCTCTGAATGGAAAGCCTTAGATGTAAATTAGTACATCAGAACTTCAGAGATAAACCTAAGGGTCTCAATTGTAAGCTTTAATAAGTAACGAACATTTGTAAAAATGTTTTGTGTTTAAAGTCAAGATTCTCATGGATGATCCATTTATCTATAGTGTAGAAGTTTGGGAAGGCAGTGTTTCATTTTACATCATATAAAATGAACATAAATCCTTTTTAAACTAGAGCAACTCTGCTTTTTATAAAGGCTGTGTAAAAGGCATGGGCAGATACAATTTACAGTCATATGAAAATTTGCAAATCTAGCAGCAGAAAACATGAGCAAAGTCAATAAAATGAGATATTCTGGCCCGGTTGGTTCTCTTTTTGCGTTAGAAAAGTTTTATATTGGAAAACTCAAAAAAAATATTTGTGTTTCCACCCTAATTTTAACACATGTCAATACACGGTAATAAACATAAGTGGATATGCTTATGCTTATCCCCTTTGGATGTTCAATGAATAATGTATTGATAGATGGCTATTCACGTCTTGTTGATGTGTCTGAAGATGTCCATATTGATAAACTTGTCACCACTTGGAAGGGTTTATACTTGGACTGATTCTCGAATATAATATTGACACATAATGGTCTCATTGCTAATACCTTACCCTTTTCCTACTACAAAGCGAACTCGGTCACCACTGCTGGCCTCTCTGAATTTGATACAGGTACGCTCCTTAATGTGGTTCATGGCCTGATTGATAAGACTTTGCTTTCTTCCATCCTTTCCGAAAGCTGGAAGTATGTTTTTTATTTAATTTAATTTATGCAACTGGTCTAATAACATAAGTCGGCCGCCAAGGTTGGCCACCAGGTGTCTCTTGGTTCACAATGAGACCATGGCTCATGCTTTATTAGTATACTTACTGTGGAATAATGAGCATGATCATCATTAATTATAAAGATAGAAAATCCACCTGGTACATTGCATGTTGTTTATATGAGTACAAGTTCAGTTTGATTGATATGCAACAGTATTATGTCATGTTTTATGTCTGAGAGTTTAAAATAATTTGTTAAAACAATCAGTATTGCTCTGAAGGGAGGATACTGGGGTATCCGTTGTTGCAATGCATAGTCTGTTATGACAGGTGGACTCTGAAGCTAGCACAAGATAAATATGTATGTATAAAGCTGCGTAAATTCTCTAAATGCCAACTGGTATTCATCAAAGAACCACCCATGCTGAAAAGCCACTCATTGGCCACAAAAGACAGGTACAACTACAATATAATATACACAGACTATGTACGATACAAGAGCTGTCTCTCTCTTGTCCTGCTCCAACTCTTGTTACTTTAGCTATTATGAGGGATTATAGTTTTGGGATACACTGACCCCTGTTTTGAGAGGCCACCCTTAGTGTAAGTCAAAATGTGGTCTCTTAAAGCAGGGTGCTTTCATCAGAGACACAATAACATGCGAAAGATAGCACATTATTCTAAGACAGCGATAGGCAGTCTCTCATTGGAGGGGTCTCCCAGACGGGGGACTACTGTGCAGCAAAGTGGTCTCTCAAGACAGGGTGGTCTCTTAAGACCCACTCTTGAGATATCATTTTAACTAACCCCAATTACTAGTTTTATTATGCTATTTTACCTGTTATGTAAGACCACCTGTTTTATGAAACCAGTGAACTTTGCAAAGAGAGTGATCTCTCAAGGCAAAGACTAATATTGTATAACATCTGTCGAAAGAGACCTCTTTTTTTCTTGAGAGACCATTTTGCTGTTCTTACAAAGATCATTTACCTGTCATGAAAGACCACCTGTCTTAAAATACCACTGTTACCTTCGTGATACGTGTGGTCGCCCTAGCAAGGATAAATGTACATAAGTATTTGCATAAGAAACCTCCTATTCCGCCTGACCCCAAACTTAATTCCTGTTATGTGTTAATGTACCTGTGATGTGAGACCATCTATAAATAAGACCAACTTAATTTGGTAACAAGAAAGGTCTCTCCGGGCAGGAACCACTGTATAGGTGACGTCTCCAGTGAGAGACTTCTATCTCTTCAGAGACCACTTTGTGGGATCCCAAACAATATTTTTACCATGTGAATTGACCCGTCATTATAGACTACCTCTCTTGTAAGACCACTGTAACTTGGTGATAAGGGAGATCTGTCTAGGTATGAACTACATGTACTGTACTGCTGTTGATATATTAGTTTCTGCCACAAGGGTGTACTCCATTACCACTTAAAGTGGTCTTATAAGACAGGTGGCCTCTCATGACAGGTAGATTAGCATGTGAAGAATAAGATTTTGTAATCTTCCATGTTGTCTTTCAATAAATAGTTGTATCTTATAACAGGGTCAAGGAAAGAATCACTTCAACCTTTTACTTGTATTATAATCAGCTAGGCACCCTGGGCTATAACCTGCCTTAAGTCAATACTCATCTCTGTTTTGTGGAATAAAATTCACTATTTTGCACATAAGACATCACCTCCAAGAAAATTGGGTTTTTGTTTGTCCATTGTATTGTTGTGGGGAAAAATGTATAACTAGGAGCTTTATGATCCCGAAACAACTTTTTGTACCTAATTAATGTGAGGGCTTAATCACTGCAAAGGCATGGACTGCTGTCACATGATTCTCTTTGTAACAGTGCTGCCACCAGTGGTGACTAACGCTTTTGTCCAATAATTTATTTAGAAAGAATTGTATCAGCTCCCAGAGATGCATATGCATGGAACCTTGTTTTCCTTCCTTCCCATTCATCCAGATATTGACTTTTAATCTTTAAATTCCATATGTCCGGAAATGTGGAATATAGCTTACAAACCCTGAACTGTAAATGGCTGTGGATGCAAAAACTAAACAAGACAACAAAAACTGTTTGTATTAGCTTGTCTTTCTATAAAAGTACTGGTTCATTGAAAAAAATGTCCAAACCTGCTCACATACTTGAACCACATTTAATAGAAGGGAAAGAACAGAATGACACATTTCATCAGGAATCAAGTGATAAATAAAAGTAACTTACCTCCATCTCTGAGAGGGTCATAATAAACTATTCCCCTTGGCCACAAGTTCGCCACAAGGGCGTGCTTGCGTTTCTGTATTGTTTCTCCTTTCTCTTTCCCATGTTGTTGTGCAATGAGATCTTGGATAGTTTCATTCTGAGCTTTCGACAATATCATGTCACCTTCAAACGTGTCTGTAGACCCAAGATTCTCCTCTGCAATATTTGTCTTTTGCTCCTGTTGTGTGAAAGAATTAGCATGTGATATAGCAGTTTAATTCTCCTTGTGCAAAAAAGGGCCAACATAGCATGTGTGTTTTGGGTATGCTTATTGTGCATAGATTTATATTGCAATCATTCTATTTGTTGGCCGAATTCTAAGTCCTGAAATTAAAGATGTGTAGGACAAGATTTACAGTAGAGTAAAGGCAATAATGCTGATATGTAGTTAAGGCTGGTTTGTATACAATGAACAACTGCACACGTCGTACAGGGTGTACCATACACACGTCATACATGGTGTACTATGCACACGTCAAACAGGGTGAACCATGAACACGTTGTTCTGGAGATTTAAAACTCGCAGGCTTTTCTCTCATGGAAGAAACCAGAAAGAAAAGAAAGGTGGAAAATGGATTACAGCTGAGGGGACAAATGTCGATCTAAAACCTATTCATTTTCGAAGGATATGCTTGCTTACTCATCAAGCAGTGAATCCCAATGGAAAATTTATAAAAACTACCACGGCTTATGTGATAATAGTAAATTGTGTGTGCTTACATTTCCTACCAATTCATCCAAGAGTGTGATGTTCATCTTTGCAGCTGGGGATGAGTCAGCGTCCCACACAATACCCAGGAATATTGAGCTTAGCAGTAGAACCCTCATTGTTCACTTTAAAAAGGGTTACACAAAGACACTGATAAATTAATGCCAACACTGGTAATGTGTTCTGCTCTATATAAGATGTTAAGCTAAATTGTAGTTAACTCTCCAGCTTGCCAGCTATATGTTGTTAATTGGATTTCCTTTTTCTGTATTCTGATTAAGGTTCCTGAGAAAAAAAGCGATTATCGAGTTTTGCAAAGTAAATGGTTGCAATTTTTAAATTTATGAGTCCTCTCTATTTTTTAACACTTCTATCTCATATTACCTAAAATTGTTCAACACGGTATTTTTAATGCAAATGAATAAGTAGCAACAGCGTTATCTTAAATCATATGTTACAGGTCATTTCGGCCACCATGAGACACGAGAACAGGTCACATGCTACTAAATAAAGTTAAGCACACATCATTCAGAAAAATTGACAAATGTCAGCCACCTTATACATTAAATTTTGGTCACCATGGTTCGAGACTGAAATTATACGAATATACATACTTCTAAAATGCAAAAACATTTTTCACAATCTTCAAATTCAATTATTTACTAAACATTGTAATTATCAGACGAAAATGGTCATCTTCACCTCAGACTTAAGCATCAAAATCAGCAAGTTGCTTTTTCGAATAGACCTGGTTCTGACGCAAGCACCCCAATGTACAAAACATGGAATGCAAGTCAGACCTCGTCTAGTATGAGAGAATGAAATGTTTAAGTCCTTGCAGAAAGTATATGTTACATTTGATAACAAACATCCAGACACCTGGTGCAGAATTGAAAAAGCCTATGATCAGGTGTACTGTGCACGTTTTCATGGAATAGACTGTTTTGCTATATAACATAACCCAAAGATTAGTGGCCAAGACACCATAACATTTGCCTACTCTACAGAAAAACGAAAACTGAAATGATTTAATGCAAGTGCATACTTTCGATGCAGTGAGATACTGTCATATATGTTTATTTTCTAAGATAAGTCATGAAAATCACACCATTGATATGTGAAAGGGCTTATAATGGAAGTAACAAATCAGGATAAGTTCATAGACAGTAGCTAGGCCATTTATTCTAAAATTCAAAACCTTTGGACAATTAACATACAAAAGTTGATACTCACAAAACCAAAAAATATTTATGCCCAAAATGCATAGTATACTGCATTCATATTTTACATTTACTTGATGACGGTATAAATGAAACAAGTACTACAACAGGTAACTAGCTTGTGCTGTTGGTCTGACAGGACTCATCAGAAAATAGTAAGAACTGTCTGCATTTGTGTCTTTTTTTGTCAGTTCTATAAATGTACTTATTGCATACAACAGCATACTTACGTCAAGTGGTGATATCTGCTTCAATTTGTGCTTGAGAGGACAGATGCTACTTAATATATGAGTGATTTCAATTCAGATGTAAAAAAATACAACACTTAGACACGAATTTGTGACCTCTGAAAACAAGTTGCTATTCTTTTGATGATTACATGTGTAAACATGCTGTACTGTCTGATGTCCAACAGTAATATTCCAAATATTTCAATCGAATTTTTAAGGGAATTTAATTGTAACAACGGGTATAAGAGTTGTAGACTCATATTTGGATGTGCTTTGTTTAGAAAACTGTGGAATGCTGAACTGAGCACACATTTTGAAAGTTGGGCAGTGTGCAAACACAGAATGTTTTTAGCATAAATGAGAAAACAAAACACGACTGCCCATGGCACGAAATGACATGACATGTGACCTTTAAGACAAGTTCTATCCTTTGGATGGCTACATGTATGCACATACTCCACTCTTTCATGTTCAGCATCAAAAACATTTTTGCATCAATGAAATTAAAAGAATGTTACAACAAGAGTGGCAGTTTTGGACATAAACCACAATTGCTTTGTTCAGCAAGTAGACAGTAAACAAAATATGTTGGGAAGAGTGAGAAATGTGCTCCCAATTTTTCAAAGTGATTGTGTTTTTGTGTAAAACTGTGAATACGAACAATTTGTTGAACATTAAACAAAGCATGTTTTTAACAAACAATTTGCTAAGACCACAAATGGCATTGGATATCAGCCAAATTGAAATTATAACTGTATGGTACTTTCATGTGGTAAGTGTTCTATGGACTCTCTTATGTTTTTGCAAAAATGTGAAAGATATTTGCGTTCTATTCAACATCGAAACCTATCAGAAACATACACCAAAGGTACTTAAACTTTGCTCTGAATTTTATTTGTAAAAGGGTGCTAAGCTAATATATGTATGCTTATTATGTAACAATAGCAATTGGTCTTTTTCAGAAATTTCTTCCGAATTGAGCCTTTAGCTTAGAAAGTGAGGGAAAATACAGATCAGTAAGAACATATTATGGATATCATACTGGATATTATGTTCCAACTTTAATCTTTCATTAAATTCGACATTGAATGGCGTACTGCTTGTACCACTTTGTACAATATTTGGTCTCACCTCTATTAGCTGGGATATATTTGTGCACAAAGTATGAATTTTAAATCAGTCTTTAATTGGGCAATGATGCTAAAGCCCAACTATCCAGTTAAAAGCCTTTCAAAATGCTACTTAGTTAAATTTTTTCTCCGATGTTTTGCGTTTACACCTAGCCTTTTGGATCAATTGACGGTGGTGGTGGGGGGGGGGGGGTCCAAATTGATATACATGCTAATTATGGAAGACTTTACCTAGCCTGATGCTTTGGTTTAAAAATGAAGTCAAGATTAGTGTAGGAGAAAACAGTTCAAATTAAAAAAAGTCTCACTGCCAAAATGTCAACGATGTGCTTCAAGGTGTCCCTGATATCGAAGAAATTGGGCAAGTAATTCTATACAAGAATACATTTAGATCGTGTTTCAGAAAAGACATTTAAAAAACTTTATCAAAAATGAAAATAATGCACCTATGCCAAATGGGAAGGGGCAGACCTGCGAAACATCCATGTGCAAAATCTTAACATCCCATATCACAATTTTTTGTTCATCAATAATAGTAATTTATTCTGAGCTATTTGAATAAGCTAGGAGACGTTAAGGCCTTATGTGGACACGTAGCAAGCAAGCATAACCTTAGTATTGATTCAAATTCAATATGTTTGTTTCATATGCCAGGGAAATGGACTACATCGTAGTGTTTTTATTTGGAATCAGTGGTCCAGTTTCTAAAATTTTTGAAGTTGAATCTGACTCCAAATTATCAAGGCTGGTATTTTCCTGTAAGTTTCTATTATATTAATGACTACACTAACTTTCTAAAGATCAAATATAATAATTATGTTATTTCAATCATTTCCTTTTCAAACAAAGAACAGAAATTAACGCAATTGTCCAATAATATAAAGGTGGATATGGATTTGTGACTTTGAAGACAAATTTCTCTGCTTTTTATATCTACATGTGTAAACACACTGTACTTTTTGATGTTCACCAACAAACATATAATTTATGTAAACGTGTCTAAATTCAATAATTTTTAGTAAATTAAAATAATGCAACAATAGGACGGCAGTTTATGGCATACTCTGTGACACCATGTTTGTGCACAACTGTGAAAGTGAACAATTGTGTAAATTTAACACAAAGTTTGTTTTCAAACATGCACATTGTACTGCACAGACCCCATAATTGCTTCGGTTGGTAAACAAACAAAATTGTGACAATGTTGTATATTCTTGCATTTAGGTTTTATTGTACTATTTGTATATATATAAAAGCAAACTATGGTTCTGTGAATGAGTTGAAATTAAATAGAAAAACTAGCAAACGTGTGCTGTTATTTGCCCTGGCATTTTGAAGTAACTCAAACACAGCATTGTTCAGTGCAGCTGTCCGGTGATCATTTTTGTAATATTCTAACAGATTGCAGGTGTCCATTCTTTGAGTTTCCTGTGCAAACGGTCCTTAAAATATTTGGAAAACAGGATTGACTATCTTAACTTTAATCTGCCGGGTTGGCTGTGTCTGAAGCAGTTATCGTCGTCAGTTACAAATCAAAAATGAGATACGATACCCATGATGGCAAAACACGCACATGGTGGTGAGTGCCATTTTGAACATGGCGCCATACATTGTGAGACAGGCGCACAAAGCTAAAGTAACATTTGATTTTGATATCAAAGTGAATCATGATCACTCGTTTTCAGCACTGACAATGTGCAGGAATGTAAATTACGAAGTCGGCTGAACATGATCAAATGTACACAAGTTTTATTTTATAGAAATGTATGTTTCTGTTTTATTTTGCCTATTCTGTGATCCATTCCAAGATCATGAATCTGCACATCTCTATTCAGTTTAACATCGCCAAGTCCCACAACTCACAGAATCGTGCAAAAATTTACATTTTGCTGATTCTACACTCCGGTTGATCATTCGTTACTGGGGCACTTTGTACCTCGTATTTTGTCCACATGCATGCTGACAGCCAGGTTGCTACGGATTAAGTTTTGGCCAGCACAAAGGCTCTACCCCCACATGAAGACAGAGGGCAAAATCAGTGATCCAAGTGGTTCCTAATGCCTCATAAGACAATATACCTAACTTTGATTCCCCATGTGTTAACGATAAGTTGCTGACAATGTTTGGGACCCAAGATGTGTATCAGTGAAAGCTCTTAACCAAAACCGTCTACTCTTGTCTCGAGAAAAGGGAACATTTCTTTCTCAACATTATGTAATTTTAGTATATATTTCCTTCTGTCAGATCCAAATTTCTATTTTTTCTATTTTTTCTTTTATTCAGATCCAGACTTTATGAGTATTATACATTCTTAAAGACAAGCTCCAAACTTGTCTGACACGGCTGAGGATGTGAACACTAGGCAATTGAATGGCAACGTCTTGAGTTAAATATAAAAGTGTCTACTCAGAGTGGATGCAGGACATTTCTTAACCCCACCACATTCTCCCTTTGATAGTCTCTCATAACTCCGTATGGAGCGGCTGCAATGGTTTTAAAGTGTAATTATTTTTACAGCTTTTATTGATGAAAACAGGTGAGACTTAAGTAAAACATATATTACATATTAATACTATGAAATCTCCACTTCAAAGGGCACAAAACTCATCTCAATATGATTGTTTGAGTGACAACCTGTGACAATGTTCAGATTCATGTAATGCTTTAAGTACAAAGGCATAACTTAGCTTGACCAAGCTATGAAGCTAAACAGTCAATTCATTGTCTTTAAAATCCTTTGAAGCTCGATTTTTCTCTTGAATTTGACAGATAAGAGAGGGAGCTTTATCCAGTTATTCTAGCAGAACGGCTTAAGAAAGAGGAATGGAATAAAAAAAGTTCAGTTTTTAAAGGTCTTAACTGAAGAAAGCTATTGAGGGAAAAGAAAAAATGACATGTCAAAGTTTAGGGTCTTGTGACAACTAAAGTAATTGGAATATAAAAAAATTATTGGACAGTTTTTTTCTGCAGAATGTACACATTTTATCAATTTATGTCAAGCATGCAATGACTATTTCGATGTTTTTAATATCGTCCATTGTCGACATGCTTATCAATGTTTATTGAACAATTAAAGAGATAAAACTCCAATCACAATGCGTGCTTCATCTTTGGATCATGAGAAACAGACCCATATATCGCTTGGGTGTAGTACAAAAGATACTTTTGGGGATATCAGTGACTAACGTCGTCATTAATTTTGGTGTATCCCTTGTCATTAATCCTCTTTTGATCATAATTATGGCTGTAACTTATATTGCTGAATAAACAGGTACCTAATTAGACCAGTTATTGTGTGTATAATGAAAAATCATGCCTCATTCCAAATACCCAGGCTGGTGCTTAGGAGGATTAGCATGTCTTAATACGCACTGCCACTTGACTTGACTTTGGACAGATACATACAGTGATGAACAATTTTAGACCTAATTTTCTCACTGAAACAAAAATATTACAACAAAGCTGCTTGATATGATGGAAGATATTCAATTTCTTTTACCGAAAATGACGATAAGTCAATTCCGACACAAAGATATGATACACACTATCATGACATAGTCTATAAAAGATACATGCAGTGGTGTAACATTTTATAAAGTATAAATATTAATATATTTATCATAAATTATAACTTTTGTTAAATATAACCTTCCTTTGTCTGCAGGTTCTGTGATGGAAGTTATGGCACATTACAAACATAAGAGCTATGGTACAGGTAGTCGTATAATCATATATCAAAAAATTATTGCCCTGTGCAAACCACGTTGAGAGTGTAATTTGTTCAACACAATATCTGGAGTAGTATTAAGAGTTTGTAAAATTTCACGTCTGATATCTTTCCTAGAAGTAACCAAATCTGACCATTCCCTAAACATATTTGATCTGTTTCTCGAGTTGTGCCAATGAATTTCAGAGGGAGATCTCATCTGAAAATGTCTAAAGTATAAAGACAATCTATTGTTACAAAATTGAAATAGAATTTTAATTGCTGTAACAGGTAAAAATCATTTACTTTCAACACTATTTTAAATCCTGAAAATAGGATCTATACGTTTTCTGTGATTTACTATTCGAACAGCCCTTTTTGAAGTTTGGCAGTTTACATGCTTTTGTAACCCCCCAATAATATGCGAAAGATAAAATGTGGCAGCTCAAGTGAATAATAAATCATGTGGATAATTTGTGTATGAAGCAAGTCCTTTAATCTGTTCCTGACACTTATTGTTTGTGATACGTTGGAAGCTATTTTGAATGTATTACACTTGATTTGTCTTGGATTACTTTTATAGATTTCCAAGTATTTTTATATGACCTTTGTACGTGTTCAATCATAGGCTTTAATATTATTTCTTAGCCTCTTTGATATGTTTTCAAGATCCTATTTTTGGTATGGAGCTTTATTTTAAATTATAAATTGTATTCATTTGATTCAATTTGATTTTTCTTCAATTCTCTATAGAATCTATCGCTGTGGTGTACTGATATAAAATACCTTGTGTGATTCACCTGGGACTTTTGTTTTTATCTTTATTAAATTTCACCATTTTCCAAAGAAAATTATTATTTGCTGCTTGTTTATAATTTTCCCCAAATAATCGTAATTTGTTGGTTCAGCATATGCGGTTTTATCAAATTTGTCATACAAATTTGCTGTAAAGATTTCTTGAAAAAAATCTGCTTGACAATAAAATTTATTGGTTGTATTTCTTATAAATTTTTGGATTGGTTTTATGAATTTTAACATACTCTTATGAAATACAATAAGGGAAATGGTAGGATATGTTCGATATCAGAATGCAAGCAAGTGGAGACCTATTAAAGTTAGATAATTTCAATATGTAATTATCTATGTGCGTGGCCAGATGTTTACTAAGCCTTGTTGGCAAAGTTATCTGAGGGAAGTGACATGATTACATCAAAGTATGTATTCACCACGCTGTTTTAATTGATTCTCAGCAAATATTTGAAATTAAAATCCCCTGCAATAATTACTTCGAAAGTGTGATTGTTCAGTGTGTAAAGTATATGAGTAAAATTTTTTGTAAAAGAATTGTAGTTTTCATTAAAATCACATGCTGTGCTGTAAATATTGCCAAGCATAATTTTCTTTTGAATCAAATTACTGTTAAGGTAGCGAGATGCAAATCAACCAAAATTTCGGCCAAAAAATGTATTTTGATCATTGTTTGGACGAATATCTTATGTATCTGTCATCTAAAAATAAAATTTCTGCTGAAATTGCAAAACAGAGAAAAACGGGGGTATTTAGTAGAGCTTCTTTCTGACCATTGACAGTCACGCCGACCGTGTTTGTTGTTAGTGTGAAGAGGATGGGCTTGAGCAAGTGGTCACATGACCGGTCGTGGCACAACAGCTCGTTTAAAAATGGCCACCGCTGTGTCCCCTCTAGCAATGACGCTGATGCATTAGCGCCGTGGTTCCCAAACCATATGGTCATACATTTTATTCATTAGATCGGTCTTGTTACATGTACTTTGTTTTATTCTTTATGCCATCTTGAGCTTTTAACATTTAATCCAAAGAAAAGTGTTGACGACAGGCCGTACAGTCAGACGAGATCATGACATGACTGCAGGTCCTAATCCTACTTCAAAGGCATTGGCCATTGCTGTTTCAATGCCGTCTTTCATCACCGACGTGGCAGCAATTGTCTTCTCACCCAAAGAAACCAATAGTTCTAATCAGATTTGATAATTCACAGACAAGTTCTCATTACATTTAAATTCAACAGAAAATTAAAGCCTTTGTGTAAATTGTATTTGATGTTCTTGCGAGCTCAGAACCTGCACTTGAGACTTGGTCGTTGCATTGGTGGTCTTATCTTAGTACATCCGTCAGGAGTTGTATGGCTAAACTAGCACAATCAGTCTCAATTACCTAAAGTTAGGAAGGAAAAATCAGTGATGCAGCCAGCAACAGATGCTACGACTGAAGCAAGAAAAGATTCTGTTGTGCAGAATAACTGAGCTTGGGCATGTACAATTAAGATATTATAGTGGAGTCCGACCCACTAACCCGGTCCCAAAACTATCAGTTAGTCTGACTAATCGGGTGGCAATTTCATCAAATATACATTGTAATTCGATATTGTTGTATTTGTTGTCGGTAAGTAAAGGTACTGCTTACTTCTTGCGACGAAAAATCCTGTTTTATTTGATCTTTTGAAAGTACCATATAAAGGTAGTAGGAGCCTACCTAATGAAACATTATCATGCTGTACACTTACACAGCGCACTTTAAAAAACCCTATGGAGCCCCTCATCATATAAAACACTTGCCATGCTTTGAAGACAAATTGTGATTTAAAAAAAAAAAACAAAGCCATCGAAACTGCGGCAAGCAAGCTGTGATATCAATGCTTTTGAAATGTAGCGTGCCATCGTCAAGCAGAGGCCACACAACGATGATTGGCATCTCACGTCACCATGATTGGCCAATCAAAATGAAGCGTAGCAAAGTGGTATGCTTGACAGGGAAACCATGTTTTGTGATCTAATCGCAAATAGCAAATAAACAACGCGATTAAGCTCTTCAGAAGTAAACAACATGAGTGACAGTTATCATGTTTGTTCAAACATACTCTGAACTCTTATTATGCAAAAATCTATGAGTGTTTGAGTAAAATTGCGCTGGTTATTGTTATCACACCCGGTTCGAAGATGATGAGTGAACCTTTGATTTCCGTTCCTGAACAAAGATGGAAGGCCGTCTCCTCGAACTCGTTAATTTTATTTGGCAGAAACTTACCGGCAGATTTCCTTCAAATAAACAGGGTTGGAAAGGTAATTGTGTGGAGTTTAAAAATGTCTTTTTATTTTTCTTTGGGCCGACTAGTTGGTTTTTGACCTTGTATAGAATGTCAATGCTCAATGCATCCAGCTGATTAAGTGATGCCACCTTGTTTGAATGCCTGTACATACCCAAATAGAATATTTACAGCCAAATAAAAGGACACTTTTGAATTTTGATATATTACCAACAAAATGGCATACTTGCCACAAGTTTGTTGCATACATTGAAAAAGTTATTAGCCAAGAGCGCTTGGGTCTTCTTCGTGGTTTGTTTATTCAACAATTACAATAAGTGTTGTCCCGATTTTTTCCCCTACATATTGTACAGAGTTGGAAAAAATCCAAAAATTATATACATTTACTATGTTCATGTGAACAGCTCAAAAGTTACAGGGCCGTAAAGTTGTCCATGATGCTCTTCTTCATGGTTTGTTTATTCAACAATTACAATAATTATTGTCCCGATTTTTTCCTTACATATAGTACAGAGCAGGCAAAATCTAAAAATGTATACATTTGCTATGTTCATGTGAACAGCTCAAAAGTTACAGGGCCGTAAAGTTGTCCATGCTGATTTGCACCACATTTGTATCTAGCTACCTTAATTTCAGTAAATTGAACTTCCCCAAATTTCTGCTCCATCATATAGTGGTTAGTTTTATAACTGAATGAATTTCTAAGATAGACAGGCATTCCACCATGAGATGAACAAATGTAACCCTATGAAATTAGGTTATAACCATATATTTGGTAAATTGACATTTCATCCACAGTAGATTGTCAAGTTTCTTGGATGCAGATTGCACTGAAAAATACACTTTTTTCTGTTCTAACTCCTCCATCAAGATCTTAATCTGATCATATTTTGCATTCTGAGAGTCGCAATTTAATCTTAAAGCTGTAAACTAATTCTGTTTTTTTTTTTGTTTTTTCTTTTTTTTTTATCAACATATCTGTATTTTTTTCTTCTTCTAAACTGAGGAAGTATTTGTTAATTGTAATTTACTCTGTAGTAATAGAATCTTTATCACTCTGGTTAGATCCTGACTCAGGTGTTAATGTATGATTCAGAGAATTTCAACAAACCTTCTGAACTGATTTTATATACAGCGATCACCTATGACTTAATTTTTTTAAACCACCACATACACATTACACCTAATGTACATTCCAATAATGACAGTCACATGTTATTTCTTCAATTTTGTAACATGAAAGTCGGGAACTGCCCTCCTTTAAATCTTTTGCAGATTAAATGAGCAAGTCCAGTTTATGCTTTGTTTTGATGAATATGGATCAATCAGAGGTCCACATGGTCTTGATTAAATCATCTTGATCCACTTAGTATGTTGAATGGAAAAATTCTGATTGCTGTTGAAACAGATCTTCATTAATGAATGTGTATGGCACACCTTTTAAACAGGGTTTTGCACAGGCCGCTAAGAGTATTTCTTTTGTCTCACTGATTACTCGAAGTAGCGAGAATATGCCTTGATCGTTGTTTGTTTTTCTTCTGCAGACCAACTTGCTTTGGTGTGAATGAATACAGGTTTGCTTCAAGTTTATGGGGAACATCCTTGATAATTGAAATGGATGTTCACCCTCTTGTTTGAATTTCACTTATTGCAAAATTGTTCCGTTCATGAGAAAATGGACATTTCATGTTTAATCCTAGATTATAGCTGATCCTTGTGTTTTGCGCAAAAATTCTGGGTTCACAGGGCTTCCATTTCAGATTCCATTGGTCATTTATATGCATGCAGTGAGGGGGCATAGGCGTCTCCCTGGCTACACTTCACGGGAACTTAATTTACAATTTTATGTTTCATAGCAAAACAAAATATTCCTTCCACTTTCCAATTACGGATGCAAAAATGATCAGATTACACTTTACAAGCAATCAGGTGATGGTTTACATTTTTGTGCTAAATTCTGAGACACTTTTATATTTTACGAGAAAACAATTTTGCCACATTACGCTTACATTAAAATATATACTTTACGTTTGTTAACAAATCATGGGTACAATTTACGATTTTTGAGAAATGCAACGAGGCACTTACCACCTACTGAAAACACCCCCACACACTCTCTGCAGTTATTATTTCAGCAAACACAGCATCCTTGAGGGCTTTTATAACATCCAGATTTGCAACTGTCTTTGCAACAGCTGCAGTGATCTTAGTAACAAATATGGAACTAAACCAGTATCCTTGATATCATTTTCATTATTTTGTTTCTTGCTCATACTCAGTTTCCGTTTTTGTACTCCATGTCAGTAGATGTACTAGTCCAATCATTATTTGCCATTTTTTTTTCAATAACCAAATACCATGGTAAGAGTCTGAGACACTTAAAAACCTTTCAGGGTAATTAGAAGATGGAGTCAAAGAATGATATGAGAAATATGAATCATTATCACAGACTGAGCCGGGCATAGGCCTCCACATTCCTTTGTTAACAGCGTCCAGATGGGCGTGGCAACCACTTCAAACACAAAGAGTTAAATGGAAAATTTGTTGGCTCCTTGTAATCCTCACATTTGGATGTTACCTGTCCAATAAAAAATAATCCAAACAGAGTGTCTCAATATTTACTGAAGCAAAATTACTCACTGAGAAAAATAAGACAGCTACCATGATTGGCATAGATATACACCTCTCCTTGGAGAGAGCTCTCGCTTCAGATTTGCATTTGATATTGCCAGCAGACATAGATGTCTTAACTTTATGCTTGAAACATTATGTACTTTACATGTTTATTTTTACGACTAGGGTAAAGATGGGAACAACTATCGTTAATGTTGTTCGACTCAATTCCCATGAAAAATTGTTACTTAGTGGCATCGATATTATTTTGTGATTTTCACTATCTTTTTTTCTCAAATATCTAAAGTGATCAGCAATTGTATATATACGTTAACTTTTTTGTTTACAAAACAGTACAACGGATCCTCATTAAGAAGATGGACAGGTCAAGATGTGCCTTGGAAGGACCTTGGCAAAACTGAGTCACTAGGCTAAGCATTTGAGTCACTCATATCTACACACTTCTACCTTAAATTAAAATAGGCTCAGCGCTGTTCTGCTGAGCCTATTTCAAGCCATAGCTGAAGCTCAACTCAGTTGGTGCTTAAATTGGGCTTGCCTACATATATTCAGATAGGTGGTGCCACTCTGTTGAGACAGAAATCTTTTTGTGTAAGGGTCACATTCATCAATAGTTTGTGAAGGATGTAAGGCAGGACTTTCAATGGCGTAATGGACAGGTCACTAACCAAACACTTTATCAGGGTGTTTTGGTCCCTTTGACAACATCTGCAGCGCCCAACAGTACTGGTGACTCATATGTTAAACTAGCTACCTAAAAGTAAATGATCCATACATACAAGAATCATATGCATAACGCACAAAAAATTAGCTGTGTTGCCGCTTAATAATTGATTTTGGAGGTGTTGACAGATTATTAATGGTAACACTCACGACTTAAGGACAAACTTAAATTAAAATTAAACACCGTGCATGGTGAATCATTAGTATCAGTAAACAGAGCACCAAATTGCTCATTGAGATAGTACTTTCGCCCTGGTTTTAAAATAATTCAGAGAGGATTTTAATTAGAGAAAATGTAAAATGGTAAATAATGCAAAATCTCAGGATTGTCTCAGCAGGGTAGATTTATAATGCAAAATAACAGGATTGTCTCAGGAGGGTAGATTTATAGACAAAGCTCTGTTATGCTTCTCTGTAGTAGACTTGTGTATGTTGTTTTATCCTACGATTTGTAGCTGGTTACATTTTGGCAAAGAACAATCAGAACGACTTTTCATATATACTGGGGACAGAAACTTTTCTGTCAAAGCTGACAATACACTTCTGAGTACATTTTGTTAGTTTGGGAGCTAAAGAGTTTTGCTTTGTCATAACATAAAGGATCTTAAATTTCTGTGTGTTATGAGAATATTTATTGGCAGCTGCTAAGATTTTTCATCCGAAAATCAATTCTACTATATGCCTTCAGTCAAACCTCTTGTTCGTGTTTAAAGCGAGCTGTAAACTATTGGTGTAGTATGCTTGTTCATATGCATTGTATGAATGAATTTAAACACATTTGTCACTGGAAATTATCATTGACTATGTGTTTTACTGCTGTACTTGATTTTGCTAAGTATTCAGTTCCAACACAGTATAATTTGCTGTCTATTAGTCGTGAGACTGAGTAATTCACTTGCAATTCCAATATATTGCTGTAATTAACTTTGCTCTCATTGTCGGGATGAAAATCACCAATATGCATAATGTTTTCGGACCTATTTCAGCATAAAGAGGAGAAGTTATGGCCTTAAGTGGACACGTAGTAAGTAAGCACAACCTCACTATTGATTAAAAATTAAGAATGCCTGTTTCAAATGTAAGGGAGATGCACAGCATGGTAGTAGTTTTATCTAGAATCAGTAGTCTAGTTTCTGAAATTATGCAGCTGCATGTGGCTCCAAAGTATCAGGGCTAATATTATCCTGTACTTTGGGCACCATTTGAGCAGCAGACACAGCCCCTTGGTTACCACCTGCCAAAGTGGTAGGCCTATTGGACAATGAGTTTCATCTATATCTCTACAAGAATGTAGTGCATGTGTGGGGGCTACCATTAACCCTTCTATGGCCATAGGCATGGTGGAACAGTGTTTGAGTCATGTTGACTATCGTCCCCAAGGGGAGGAGACCTTAGTCAATAACAAAGTTGGGACCAATCCCATCCTCATTCAATATCAGAATGTGCTTTTTTGAGGAACAGTGGGATGGTGAAAAGAGCTAACCCACTTCAAACATTTGTCAATGTGCATCAAAACAGTGCTTTCAATTGAAGATCAAAGAGAAAAGAAATTGCCTGGAGTGTCACATAATACAAAAGATGGACACAAATAGTGGTTTGAAAGACAAATGTGTTTTGATGACTACATGTGTAAACCTACTGTACTTTTTGCTGTCCAGCGTCATAACCATAATTGATTTCAAGCAAGCTTCATTGAAATTAAAAGAATATGACAACAGTAGCGGCAGTTTGGGGCTTAGACGAAAACTTGGCTGTTGAGTAAAGTTGGAAAGCTAAAAAATAAATGATATGTTGGGAAGAGTGTAAAATTGTTCCCAAGCCCATGAAAGTTACATTATGTTTGTTTAAATTGGGAGGATCAACAACTTGTTGAATGTCACACAAGTTTGTTTTCTAATACGTGCCTTTTACTGCAAGAACAAAAGTAGCATTGGATGTTGACCAAACAATAATTGTTACTGTATCGCACATTCGTGTATTTCGAGTGAATTGTTCAACTGCTATGCTTTTAAAACCATTGTAATGATGTTTGTCATTTTATAAAAATCCAACCTCATCAGCAACATACAGCAAATAGTCCAGAAAAACATGACCCACATTCACAAATGTCAAACTAACAATTGAAGTAAAATGAAAAATTGAAAAAAAGACATAGGTTAAATCTTTATTTTTTTAAAAAAGATCAACATTTATCTTGCAATATTAATAGGAAGAATTAAATTTTACTGCTGACTTGAAACTAGCAAACACCAATAAATGGAAATTTTGTTTCTGGAGTATAGTACCTATTTGACGTTTGCTTATTATTTGATAAATATGTTGTCAGCTTTGTTGTTCTCAGACATACAGTAAAAATAGTGGTAGAGTGCTTTTATTTTTTTCAGATTCACACATACAACAAAAACAATGCCAGGCAACTTTCTTCTTTTGCTGTCAACTCACTTGACCGACAAGTCAGGAGAACCAAAACGTGACAAACCTACCATGCCTTTTTATCTGTGGCGAAGCCACAGGTACTACACCCAGTTTTGGCGGCCATCTTTGTTTACGTTTTCTTTGGCAATGCCAAAAAAATTGGGGATATCCAAGTTTCTGAACGGGAATTTGAGGTTTAACGGCCAATTGTTGAGGTTGCGGGAATGAAGAGCTTTAAAGAATCATTTGTAAGTCCTGAATTAAATCAATTTAGTTGAAAACTTGATGCGAAGTTGATATATGGGTCAAGGGCCGCTCTCAGAAGTCTGAAAATATCCACTTGTTGCTCATTAGGGGATCGTTTCACCCGAAAAAACGCGCCTCTGTGTCGTGAAGAAAATTTAACTGCAGGTCGTTTGTTAATTTTTGGGGTACATCTTTTAATAAGAGGCTGTTTCTTATCTGTGTGTACACAAGTGTTCTAATATAAGTGCGTAATTATCCAAGCTTGATGCCAGTACAACCCTGCCACCGGAGACAAAGGAACTTTTATAAGACCAAGCGATCACCCGTGGGCATGGCGTATGCAGTCAGAATTACATGCGTGCGCACATCACTCCTAGTTGTGGGCGACGTTCCGCTGGTGTTTACATCGGCCGTAACGAAAGAAAGTGCATAATAATATGGACTTTTGGTTAAATTTTTGGGTACATCTCTTTATGAGAGGCTATTTCGTATTTGTGTTTACACACGACTTCTAAGAGAAGTGCATAATTGCCCAACCTAAGTGCAAGTGCGACCGTGCCACCGGAGAGGAGGGAACTTTCCCCAAGACCAAGCGATCATCTGTTGGCTGTTGCGTGTGCAGTTCAGTCGTGTACCACTTTGGGAAACAATCGCATTTTAGCTTTACTGCAAGGGCTTTGTGTACCAATATTTGCTAGTACCAGTATACGAAAAATAAATATCTATAACTTTGTTTAGCCAAGTTTACAGTTTCAAGGCAGACTTTGTTCGAAAACTTCGGCACATGTTACCGCAATACAGAACGGGAAGCTAGCTTGCGCTTCCCTGAAGGCAGAATGAATTAACCCAAATTCTTGAGTTTACACATCCGGATATACAAATGGAGATTACGGTCATCTGTTTGCACGAGGACGATTCTGGTGATTGTTGTGTCGAACTCTTTGGATTGCATAGACAAGAAAGAAAAACCGAAGTTTAATATAGAAGGCATATCAGAGCACTGTCCGCATAAAATGATGGAATCTGTTGCATTCTAGCAACGGATAGAGTGTTCAAACGATGGCAATTTCAACGCAACCCAAATGAGGCCCCAGCATGCGCAATGCAAAGGGAGAGCTGATTAATATTTCCGCGTGCCATAGGGCTCCCTTTGGGATGTAGGATGTTAAATCAATTTAATGGAATTGAAATGAAAAGTAAATGTACATAAGAATAATTGAGCCCCCCCCCCACCCCCATGTCAAAAGATTGTGACATTAACTGCTGAATTATAGCACTGCAGGCTTTAGATATTATAACTAATTTGTAAAGAAAATTAACATAATTCTCCATTTACTACTCTGGCAGATTGCCATAGTATTGATATGCGCAAGTTCCAACATGTATCATTTTTTATCTTTCACTGTCTTTTACCTACCACACGTCATCCAACGAGGAAAGGATGCCAGACAAAGATATATTTGAAGCGATTCTGTAATATATTTGAAGTGTGAAAGTTTAGTTTTATTTAATTAAAATGCAAGGGAGGCCGACACTCGAACATATACTTTTAAATCAATCAACCAATACAATATACAATTGCAATATATTTAAATAGATTGAAAGCTAATTGCCTCTGTGAAAATTTTGTTTGCATCATGAAAAGATGCAGCGCCAGTGTAATGCTTGTCAAGAATAATTTTTATTTATAATTTGCAAGAATTTGTCAAAAAAACTTTAAATAACTTTTGGAATTCAATAGAAGGTTGATATCAGATAACTCAACTTTAGTACATCAAATCACATTGTGATTCAAAGATTCACAGTTTATTAAAATTTAAAAAAAGAATCCCTACCTACCTACTGTACGTTTGTGCTTCGCTGCATAAGGAAGCACGGCATTTGTTTTAGGCCTCACCAACGCTATTTGCCTGTCCAGGACTCCGCAGAATAGAAGTGGTAATATCTTAA
Organism: Hermodice carunculata; assembly: GCA_964020975.1. NCBI lineage: Eukaryota > Metazoa > Annelida > Polychaeta > Eunicida > Amphinomidae > Hermodice > Hermodice carunculata. The sequence goes on along the minus strand of OZ026615.1, from coordinate 101,445,926 downwards.
AACAATACAGTCTTGTATTGAAGTTCCTGAATAAAGTTACCACCTGTAACATGGCTTTTTGACTCACAGTCGCTTTTTGGCTCAGCTGACTTACCAGTCACGTTGAGATATTAGAAGACTCAGTCATCCATGGCTTCTCTCTGTCCATTCACAATTCACCTTTTTTGACTTCTTCTCTAAAACAGCCAGCCATATTCACTTCAAACTTGGTGGCTATGTACCTTGGGTGGGTCTCTACCTAGTTTGTTCAAATGGTCACACTCCAGTAATTTTTAGCTTAGCTGAGCTGATCTTATGGTCCTCTGTCTGTCATCCCCCGTCCGTCAACAATTCACATTTTTGACTTCTCCGAAAACTAAACATCCACTTCAAACTTTGGGAACTTGGGGGGGGGGGGGGTCGGGGATGCCTTGGGTGGGTGTCTACCAAGTTTGTTCAAATGGTCATGGTCCAGTGATTTTTCGATTTTTTTTAAATGAATTTTTTTGTTCTTTTTTGGGGGCAAATTTTAAAAAATCTTATTTTCCGAAATCGCCCACCCAATTGCTTTGATATCACACAGGAACACTCCCTGGGACTCCTGGTTCTTAATTTGTTCACCACGTGGTGCTGCAATCTTTTTCTTTCTTTTTTTTAATGAATTTTTGTGTTATAGCTATTTTAGACTTCTTCTCTAGAACCGTCACTCAGATTAAGCTGAACCATGGTGGATATGTTCCTTTTAGAAGGATCAAACAAAGTTGTTCACTATGTGGGACTGCTGCGGATTCCTGATGTTTAACAATTTTTTCAGTTCGGCTCTTTTTCGGTAAATGCACCTTTCCTATCGATTACTATGTAAGTCAAAGGGCATTGTATTGCCAATTTACATTTTTCAACTTCTCCAAAACCATCATCCAGATTTACTTCAAACTTGGGGGAGGGGGGGATGTACCTTGGTCGGGTGTCTACCAGGTTTGTTCCAAATTTCATGTTCCAATGATTTTTCATTTTTTTCATGATTTTGTTTACAGAAGTTTTAATAGGAAAGTTTAACATGGGAATTTCTTGTAATGGTTATAACTTAAATAATTTTGGCCAGATTTACTTCAAACTTGGTGGGGATGTGCCTTGGGTAGATCTCTACCAACTTTGTTCAAATGGTCACGCTCTATTGATTTTTGAATTTTTTATGAATTTTTTTGTTGTTTTTTGGAACAAACCTTAAAAACTCTTCTCCTGTGAAACCGCTCACCCAATTGCTTTGATATCGTACATAGACACTCCCAAGGACACCTAGTTCCCAACTTGTTCACCAGGTGGCGCTGCAATTTTTTCTAATTTTTTTAATGAATTTTTTGTATGGTTTTGCAATTTTTCACTTGTTCTCAGAACTGTCACTCAGATTAAGCTGAAATATGATGGATATGTTCTTGTGGAAAGGTCAAACAAAGTTGTTTACTAAGTGGCACTGCTTTGGATTCCTGATTTTTAAGGATTTTTTTCAATTACGGCTCTTACCAGTCAATGCAGCTTTCCTATTGATTACTATGTAAGTCAATGGGCATTCTAATGGTAATTCGCAGGACAACTGACACGAAATTTACTGTTTACATGACAACTTGAGATCTGTTTTGAGTTAGTGCCGTGATGCAGCACATGTTAATGTTTCTCTATGAAGGTCATGCTTAGACAGTACATGAATGACCTTGACCTCGTTTCTGGGGTCACTGTGCAACATACATGAATTTTACTCTTCATTATAACTTAAGAACTGCTTGAACCTTGATGTTGCACATGTAAGTGTTCTTCTACAAATGCCAGACTTACTCAGAACATGGGTGACCTTGATCCTTTCCAGATCTCACAGAGCTGCAAGTGTGATGAATGTCTAGGTCAGCTGAGCATGGGCTGTTCACACATCCTGCTTTTTTGGATTATTTGTTTGTTTGTTTGTTTTTCTTTTTTTTTTGGGGGGGGGGGCAAATCTTAAAAAAAAACTTCTCCAAAACTGCTCATCTAGTTGCTTTGATATCACACAGGAACTGTCCTAGGGACTCTTAGTTTTTAATTGTTGACCAGGTGGCGCTGCATTTTTTCTATTTTTTTTAAACGATTTTTAAAAAATTGTTTTCACTATTTTCGACTTCTCCAGAACCGTCACTCAGATTAAGTTGACACTTTGTGGGTATGTTCCATGTGAAATTGTGAAACAAAGTTGTTCACTAGGTGGCATTGCTATGGATTCCTGATTTTGAGGGATATTTTCGATTCGGGTACGTATTGGTAAAAGCACATTTCCTATTGTCAGATTAGTGTGCAAGTCAATGGGTATTCTAGTGCTTTTTCACGTTTTGTACTTATCTGATGAAACTGTCTGTCAGATTCACCTCAAACTTGGTGGCAGTGTACCTGGGTCGTCACGCTCCAGTGAATTTTTGATGATATTTAGCTCAGCTGACCTGCTAGTCATCTGTTGGCAGCGCATTAAGCCCATGGGCCTGTCTGTTCATAAAAAATATCTTGATATGTTGGTCCTAAAAAGTGATCTCAATTTGGCCTGGTCTCTCAAGCCAGCTGTCACTGTATTCCCTTCTTTGGCAACAAATTATGAAAGGTACAACACCAAAAACTTTAGAAAATGGAGAATATTCTGGAAGCACATCATATGCACACAAAATTATGTGTCTACCAGAAATACCAAACGACCAACTGGCCAGTTTGCCGCCACAGATTACATTTTAGGCCCATGGCCTTGTTCAATCTTAAATGCAATAAATAAATTTTGCATTTTAAGTGGTCAGCTCAAAATGTGTTTGCTAAAATTAAAATCTGTATTTAATGAAGAATATTCGGAAGGTTCATAGGACCAGTTTAAACCATCCATTGTTTTCTTAATCGTGAGTGCCTGTCTCAAGTCGGGAAACAAGAAGCAATTTGCCTAATGCTGTGCTGGTACTGTGGATCTGTTGCACCAACATCTTCATGCCAAAGTTGTAAGTCCTCGAGTGGCTTCTGAAGATACAAAGCTGATGTGACTTTATTGTCTGAATTGTCAACCAGATGGCACTTCACTCCACATGTAATCGTACCAGGTGATTTGTGTAATTCCTGTCAAGGATATTGTTGCATGTGCCAAGACAATAATTACTTGAGTTCTTAACTTTATGTCCTCAAAGACCTTGAGACAGAAGAGTCAAAGTTACCCAGATAATGTAATACAAGAGGCCCATGTGCCTGGTGTTGTGCTGACATTGCTAATGACGTCAAGCCACACCCTGGCATTACAAAATCACATCTTTTAACTTTACAGCCATGATGACCTCACAAAAAATAGGTCAAGGTCACTGATATTATATACCATTCTGGCATTGGACATGGTCTATGTAAACTATACGTTTTGCGAGTCTTATCCAAATGGTTTTCCAAATATGGAATTTTGTACCTTAAAACATATAAAAATATTTTGACTTTAAAATATGGACCCTTTCTTCTAGCTTTCCATATATCGTCTGTTTATTCAAATCGGTTAATATCGTTTTGAGTTCTTGAAGGAAAACAGCAAATTTGGACAACTACAAATCTTTATAATTACTGGGTGCCAGTGATTAAAAAATAGGTTGCCAAGTACACTTTTATGTACAATATAATCAAGCGCAATTTTGATCTGGAGGCTCAATTCTCTCTTCCATTGATGTCCAATCTACAGCCTGTCATTACAAAATCACCGTTTCAATTTCACAGCACTGGTGAACTCACAAAAAAGTTCAGGTTACTGATGATACATACCATTGTAACATTGGACATAAGGTCAAAATGCTCTGAAAATCCCATCCCATCGGAATTGACTTATCGTCATTTTCGGTAAAAGAAATTGGATATCTTCCATCATATCAAGTAGCTTTGTTGTAATCTTTTTGTTTTAGTGAGAAAATAAGGTGTAAAATTGTTCATCACTGTATGCATCTGTCAAAAGGCAAATCAAGTGGCAGTGCATATTAAGACATGCTAATCCTCCTAAGCACGCGTGGGTATTTGGAATGAGGCATGATTGTCCATTATGCACAGAATAACTGGTCTAATTAGGTACCCGTTTATTCAGCAATATAAGCTACGGCCATAATCATGATCAAAAGAGTATTAACGACAAGAGATACACCAAAACTAATTAGGACTTTAGTACTGATATCTCCAAAAGTATCTTTTGTACTACACCCAAGCGATTTATGTGTGTGTTTGTCATAATCCAAAGATGATGTACGCGTTGTGATTGGAGTTTTATCTCTTTAATTGTTCAATAAACATTGACAAGTATGTCGACAAAGGACGATGTTAAAAACATCGAAATAGTCATTGCGTGCATGACATATATCGATAAAAATGTGTGCATTCTGTAGGCAACATATCGGCGGAGGAAACGGAGCAAGCCAATAAAAAATGCTTAGTAGCTTTTTTCAGTTAAGACCTTTAAAAACGTATTTTTTTATTCCATTCCTCTTTGTTGAGCAGTTCTGTCAGAATAACTGGATAAAGTTACCTCTCTTGTCTGTTTTATCAAAATGGAAAATCGAGCTTCAAAGGGTTTTAAAGACAATAAATTGACTGTGTAGCTTTATACCTTGGCCGAATTAAGATAAGTCTTTTTGTACTTGAAGCATTACATGAGACTGAACACTGTCACTGGTTGTCACCCAAACAATCATATTGAGATGAGTTTTGTGGCCTTTGAAGTAGAGATGTCAAAGCCTTAATATGTAGTATATGTTTTACTTAAGTCTCACCTGCTTTCATCAATAAAAGGTATACAATTACACTTCTTAAACCATTGCAGCTAATCCATACAGAGTTATGAGAGACCATTAAAGGGAGAATTTGGTGGGGGTAAAGAAATGTCCTGCATCCACTCTGAGTAGACACTTTTATATTTAACTCAAGGCGTTGCCATTAAATTGCCTAGTGTTCACATCCTGAGCCATGTCAGACAAGTTTGAAGTTTGTCTTTAAGAATGTATAATACTCATAAAGTCTGGATCTAAAGAACAGACAAAAACCCCGAAAAAATTGAATTTTGGATCTGACAGAAGGAAATATATACTAAAATTATATAATGTTGAGAAAGAAATGTTCCCTTTTCTCGAGACAAGAGTAGAGGGTTTTGGTTAAGAGCTTTAACTGATACACATCTTGGGTCCCAACCATTGCCAGCAACTTATCGTTAACACATAGAGAATCAAAGTTAGGTATACTGTCTTTTGAGGCATCAGAAACCACTTGGACTACTGATTTTGCCCTCTATCTTCATGTGGGGGTGGAGCCTTTGTGCTGCCCAGGACTTAATCCATAACAAGCTGGCCGTCGGCATGCATGTGCACAAAGGGCAAGGTACGAAGTGCCCCAGTGACGAATAATCAACTGGAGTGTACAATCAGCAAAATTGAAAACTTTGCACAATTCTGTGAGTTGTGGGCAGATTTCATGATCATGGACAGGATCACAGAATTGGCAAAATAAAACAGAAATATATATTTCTGGAAAATAAAACTTGTGTACATTTGATCATGTTCAGCCCACTTCGTTATTTACATCCATGCACATTTACAGTGCTGAGAACGAGTGATCATGATTCACTTTGATATCAAAATCAAATGTTACTTTGGCTTCATGTGACTGTCTCACAATCTATTGCATCATCATGTTCAAAATGGCACTTACCAACATGTGTGTGTTTTGCCAGCATGGGTATCGTATCACATTACTGATTTGTAACTGACGACGGTAACGGCTTCAGACACAGCCAACCAGGCCGATTAAAGTTAAGATAGTCAATATGGTTTTCTAAATATTTTAGGGCCCGCTTGCACAGGAAACTCAGAGAGTGGACACCTGGAATCGATGAAAATATGACAAAAATGATCACTGGACAGCTGCACTGAACAATGCTGTGTTTGAGTTACTTCAAAATACCAGGGCAAATAACGGCACACGTTTGCTAGTTTTTTTATTTACTTTCCACTCACTTGCAGAACCATAGTTCGCCTTTACACATATACAAATAGTACAATAAAACGTTTATGCACGAATGTACAATATGTCACAATTTGCGTTTGGTTAACAACCGAAGCTATTAGGAGGTCTGTGCCGTACAAGATGCATGTTTGAAAACAAACTTTGTGTTAAATTCACACAATTGTCCACTTTCACAGTTTTACGTGAGCAAAGCATTACCCAGTATGCCATACACTGCCAGTCCTATTGTTGCATTCTTTTAATTTACATGAAGTCAATGGAATATAGGCACGTTTTAATGAATTATATCTTTCTTGATGGATATCAAACAGTACTGTATGTGTACACATGAAGATAAGAAAAGGATAGAAATTTGTCTTCAAAGTCACAAATCTATGTCCAACTTTATGTTATGGGACACTCGAGTTAGTTTCTTTACTCTATGAAAAAAATAAATTATTGAAATAACTTAAATATTGTTCTTAAACTTTAGAAAGTTAGTTTAGTCATTAAAATAATAGCAAATTGTTGTCAATATTCATATGTTCGTGCCTATCTTTCTGAGCATCTTAGTGTCGTGTCGATCAAGGAGACCCCAAAATTTAAAAAAAAAGAACAATTGAGTTCGAAGGATTTTACTGTTTTTCCAACACATCTTGGCCTGACCACTTGAACCCAAATTTGTCAGTTTCAGATACAAATGTTAAAAAATCGCAGGTTTGCCACGTTTTGCTTCTCTTGACTTGTCAGTCCAGTGAGTGGGCAGCAAGAGCAGAAAGTTGCCCCGCATCATTTTCGTAATATATATGAATCTGGAACAAAATGGAAACACTCTATATCAATTTTTTCTGTATGTCTGAGAACAGCAAAGCTTATGCCGCAGATATTAAATAATAAGCATATATGAACTTAGCTACTGTACTCCAGAAGTCAAATTACATTTTGTGGATAAGTACCAGTCTCAAATCAGGAGTGAAATTATATTTTTTTCCTATTGGCATTGGAAGATAAATGTGGATCTTTTAAAAATCGCATCAATCTGTGCTTTTTAGCTCTGCTGACCAAAGGCCGCAGAAACCACTCATGTCTGTCCGTCTGTATCGAACAAGTGATACGTATTGCTGGAAATACCACACTTTTTAGTGATTTCATCAATAGAGTCAGAACTTTATTGCAGAAACTACAACACAAAGGTTATAAAAAAAAACAACTACACAAGTGAAAAATACGATAAATTTATGTTGACCTGTATGGGATTCGAACCCACTACCTTCGGCACATTCGCCTAGCCAAATGTAAAGTCCAACACGCTGACCTCTAGGCCATCGGGGCAACCCCATAAAAGGTTGACCAAGGACCCAGGCTGATGTTATAGCAGGTGTGGCTTGTACATTGACACTCTTTTAAATGTTTCCATCTAAACTTTTGCTCGTTAGCACAATACCGTCCACAGTGTTCAATTCAGCCCAAGATTACTTTCAGGACTTACAGGGTGTATTAAAATCTAGGCTGAGTTCAATATTGGTAACGCCACCTACATTATTATGTAATAAAGTGGTCAAAATGTGAAAATCTTGTGAACACTCTAGCATCTTTAATTTTTTGGTGGATCTTCACCAAATTTGGCAGGATTGTGGGTGAGGTCAAAGCCTAAGTTGGTAATAATAATAGTGGCGCCATGTATAATATGATGGAATATATGGGCCAAAATGTGTTTTATGATCTTAAATTCCATGTCTCAAACAGTAATTGGGTTAGACTTTCCAAATTTATAGGATATATAGACAATGTCCAAAGCTAGGATCAAATATAATATCAGTGATCTTGACTTATTTTTGTGATGTCACCATGTATGTAAAGTTGAAAGAAGTGAATTTGTAATAGCAGGGAGTAGCTTGGACATCAGTGGCAATGTCAGGACAACACTAGGTCTATGGGCCTCTTGTATTCCATAATGTGGGTGACCTTAATCTTTTATTCCAAAATCACTAAGGCCATAAAGTTAAGGACTCGCTCATTGTTGTCTTGGCACATGCAACAATATACATCACAGGAATGGCACAAATAAACTATGATTACATGTGGGGTGAAGTGCCACATGGTGGACAAACAAGACATTGAAGTCACATAAGTTTTACATGTCCAGAAGCCACTTGAGTACCTGCAACTTTCAAATGAATAGGTGCAACAAAGCCATAGTACCAGCACAGCATTTGGACCATGGGCCTTTTGTTTCGAATTTGAACTTTATTCTCATTTTTTGTGTTGACTTCTGTGGATGTGGGTCATGTCTTTCTGGACTATTTTCTGTATGTTGCTGATGGGTTTGGATTTTGAAAAGATTTTAAACATAATTAAGATGGTTTTAAAAGCATAGCAGTAGGACAAGCAACAGGAAATACACGAATGTGCAATATAGAAATAATCATTGTTTGGTCGACATTCAATGCTATTTGAGTTCTTGCAGTAAAAGGCATGTGTTAGAAAACACACTTGTGTAACATTCAACAGGCTGTTAATATTTCTAATTCTAAGCCAACATGGTGTAACGTTCAAGAGGTTTGGGGGCACATTTCACACTCTGCCCAACATGTAATTTATTTAGCCTTCCACCATTACTGAACAAAGCAAGTTTTCATCTGTGTCTGAGACTGCCACTACTGTTGTCAAATTCTTTTAATTTCAATGTAGCGTGTGTCTGATCAATTATGGTTATTCTTCTTTATTGGAACAGTACAATGATCACAAAATTTTCAAAGTGAGGATTTGACAAAAAATTTCACCTTATATAGGATATTATGACCAATGACAGCATGGAATTTAATAGATTGCTATCCTTACCCGGTAGGGTAGGAACTGCTGTCATGAGTGAAGTAGTAATAAAGAAGATTACACTTAAATAAGCATAATTGGCCTTAATGTTCGTAATAAGAATGTCCATAATCCATATGTATTTGTAAAACACCTCTAGACACTGAGTCTGCTGGATTCCCTCCTGATGGTATGTATTTAATAATGTATTTATCAAGATATTTCTGTGTCCACAAAACGTGCAATAATGCTTGTATGTCATAGTTTCTGGAATTCTTTTTCCGAAACCCGTACATTACGGTCGTATTGTCCGTAAATAGAATTATGAGTCAATATTCCTAAGGTAGCAGCAAGGGCTTCCGCCGTAATAATGGGTGTGGTAACTGGTAAAGGTACATAGCATTGTCCATGGTCACAAGTAACGCCAATGGCATTGGGTGGAGCTTCGACATAAACCCGTTTCGTGGGCAGTGAAATAAATTGTGTAGTGTTGTGCAAAATGCAATATTGTTTCAGGTACTTTGCCATTTCCTGCAGTGAGCCGTGCACAATAGGAAATATGGGCCATCCCATTTTTTAACATTTTTTTATGAAACTGATAAATTTCGGTTCAAGTGGTCAGGCCAAGATGTGTTGGAAAAATAATAAAATCTGTAGCTAATGAAGAATATTTGACAGGTTGAGAGGCCCAGTTTAAAAACATCCCTTGCCTTTTATGGGCGATTGCCTGTCTCCAGTCAGGAAAAAAGCACACTAATTGATCACACACAACTTTTTAATATGACATTAATGGGAAGCACAGCAGTTTTGTGCTTCGAACTCAATTGTTCTTTTTTTTTTTTTTAAATTTTGGGGTCTCCTTGATCGACACAACACTAAGATGCTCAGAAAGATAGGCACGAACATATGAATATTGACAACAATTTGCTATTATTTTAATGGCTTAACTAACTTTCTTAAGTTTAAGAACTTTATTTAAGTTATTTCAATAATTCATTTTTCTAATAGAATGAAGAAACTAACTCGAGTGTCCCATAACATAAAGTTGGACATGGATTTGTGACTTTGAAGACAAATTTCTATCCTTTTCTTATCTTCATGTGTACACATACAGTACTGTTTGATATCCATCAAGAAAGATATAATTTATTAAAACGTGCCTAAATTCCATTGACTTCATGTAAATTAAAAGAATGCAACAATAGGACTGGCAGTGTATGGCATACTGTGTAATGCTTTGCTCACGTAAAACTGTGAAAGTGGACAATTGTGTGAATTTAACACAAAGTTTGTTTTCAAACATGCATCTTGTACGGCACAGACCTCCTAATAGCTTCGGTTGTGAACCAAACGCAAATTGTGACAATATTGTACATTCGTGCATAAACGTTTTATTGTACTATTTGTATATGTGTAAAGGCGAACTATGGTTCTGCAAGTGAGTGGAAAGTAAATAGAAAAACTAGCAAACGTGTGCCGTTATTTGCCCTGGTATTTTGAAGTAACTCAAACACAGCATTGTTCAGTGCAGCTGTCCGGTGATCATATTTGTCATATTTTCATCGATTCCAGGTGTCCACTCTCTGAGTTTCCTGTGCAAGCGGGCCCTAAAATATTTAGAAAACCATATTGACTATCTTAACTTTAATCGGCCTGGTTGGCTGTGTCTGAAGCCGTTACCGTCGTCAGTTACAAATCAGTAATGTGATACGATACCCATGCTGGCAAAACACACACATGTTGGTAAGTGCCATTTTGAACATGATGATGCAATAGATTGTGAGACAGTCACACGAAGCCAAAGTAACATTTGATTTTGATATCAAAGTGAATCATGATCACTCGTTCTCAGCACTGTAAATGTGCATGGATGTAAATAACGAAGTGGGCTGAACATGATCAAATGTACACAAGTTTTATTTTCCAGAAATATATATTTCTGTTTTATTTTGCCAATTCTGTGATCCTGTCCATGATCATGAAATCTGCCCACAACTCACAGAATTGTGCAAAGTTTTCAATTTTGCTGATTGTACACTCCAGTTGATTATTCGTTACTGGGGCACTTCGTACCTTGCCCTTTGTGCACATGCATGCCAACGCCCAGCTTGCTATGGATTAAGTCCTGGGCAGCACAAAGGCTCCACCCTCACATGAAGATAGAGGGCAAAATCAGTAGTCCAAGTGGTTTCTGATGCCTCAAAAGACAGTATACCTAACTTTGATTCTCTATGTGTTAACGATAAGTTGCTGGCAATGTTTTGGACCCAAGATGTGTATCAGTTAAAGCTCTTAACCAAAACCCTCTACTCTTGTCTCGAGAAAAGGGAACATTTCTTTCTCAACATTATGTAATTTTAGTATATATTTCCTTCTGTCAGATCCAAATTTCAATTTTTTCATTTTTTTCTTTTCTTTAGATCCAGACTTTATGAGTATTATACATTCTTAAAGACAAGCTTCAAACTTGTCCGATATGGCTGAGGATGTGAGTACTAGGCAATTTAATGGCAACGCCTTGAGTTAAATATAAAAGTGTCTACTCAGAGTGGATGCAGGACATTTCTTTACCCCCACCAAATTTTCCCTTTAATGGTCTCTCATAACTCTGTATGGATTAGCTGCAATGGTTTAAGAAGTGTAATTGTATACCTTTTATTGATGAAAGCAGGTGAGACTTAAGTAAAACATATACTACATATTAAGGCTTTGACATCTCTACTTCAAAGGCCACAAAACTCATCTCAATATGATTGTTTGGGTGACAACCAGTGACAGTGTTCAGTCTCATGCAATACTTCAAGTACAAAAAGACTTATCTTAATTTGGCCAAGGTATAAAGCTACACAGTCAATTTATTGTCTTTAAAACCCTTTGAAGCTCGATTTTTCATTTTGATAAAACAGACGAGAGAGGTAACTTTATCCAGTTATTCTGACAGAACTGCTCAACAAAGAGGAATGGAATAAAAAAATACGTTTTTAAAGGTCTTAACTGAAAAAAGCTACTTAGCAATTTTTATTGGCTTGCTCCGTTTCCTCCGCCGATATGTTGCCTACAGAATGCACACATTTCTGTCAATTTATGTCATGCAAGCAATGACTATTTCGATGTTTTTAACATCGTCCATTGTCGACATACTTGTCAATGTTTATTGAACAATTAAAGCGATAAAACGGCGATCACAATGCCAACATCATCTTTGGATTATGACAAACACACACATATATCGCTTGGGTGTAGTACAAGAGATACTTTTGGAGATATGAGTGACTAAAGTCCTAATTAGTTTCGGTGTATCTCTTGTCGTTAATCCTCTTCTGATCATGATTATGGCCGTAGCTTATATTGCTGAATAAACAGGTACCTAATTAGACCAGTTATTGTGTTTATAATGGAAAATCATGCCTCATTCCAAATACCCAGGCTGGTGCTTAGGAGGATTAGCATGTCTTAATATGCACTGCCACTTGACTTGCCTTTTGACAGATGCATACAGTGATGAACAATTTTACACCTTATTTTCTCACGAAACCAAAAAGATTACAACAAAGCTACTTGATATGATGGAAGATATTCAATTTCTTTTACCGAAAATGACGATAAGTCAATTCCGATGAGATGAGATTTTCAGAGCTTATTGACCTTATGTCCAGTGTTACAATGGTATGTATCATCAGTAACCTGAACTTTTTTTGTGAGTTCACCAATGCTGTGAATTGAAACGGTGATTTTGTAATGACAGGTTGTAGCTTGGACATCAATGGAAAAGAGAATTGAGACTCCAGATCAAAATTGCGCTTGATTATATTGTACATAAAAGTGTACTTGGCAACCTATTTTTTAATCACTGTGACCCAGTAATTTTAAAGATTCGTGGTTGTCCAAATTTGCTGTTTTCCTTCAAGAACTCAAAACGATATTAACCGATTTGAATAAACAGACCATATATGGAAAGCTAGAAGAAAGGGCCCATATTTTAAAGTCAAAATATTTTTATATGTTTTAAGGTACAAAATTCCATATTTGGAAAACCATTTGGATAAGACTCGCACAACGTATAGTATACATGTCCAATGCCAGAATGGTATATAATATCAGTGACCTTGACCTATTTTTTGTGAGGTCATCATGGCTGTAAAGTTAAAAGATGTGATTTTGTAATGCCAGGGTGTGGCTTGACGTCATTGGCAATGTCAGCACAACACCAGGCACATGGGCCTCTTGTATTACATTATCTGGGTAACTTGGACTCTTCTGTCTCAAGGTCTTTGAGGACATAAAGTTAAGAACTCAAGTAATTGTTGTCTTGGCACATGCAACAATATCCTTGGCAGGAATTACACAAATCACCTGGTACGATTACATGTGGAGTGAAGTGCCATCTGGTTGACAATTCAGACAATAAAGTCACATAAGCTTTGTATCTTCAGAAGCCACTTGAGGACTTACAACTTTGGCATGAAGATGTTGGTGCAACAGATCCACAGTACCAGCAAAGCATTAGGCAAATTGCTTCTTGTTTCCTGACTTGGGACACGCACTCACGATTAAGAAAACAATGGATGGTTTAAACTGGTCCTATGAACCTTCCGAATATTCTTCCTTAAATATAGATTTTTAGTTTTAGCAAACACATTTTGAGCTGACCACTTAAAATGCAAAATTTATTTATTGCATTAAAGATTCAAAAAGGGATGGTAGGTTTGTCACGTTTTGGTTCTCCTGACTTGCGGGTCAAGTGAGTTGACAGCAAAAGAAGAAAGTTGCCTGGCATCTTTTTTGTTGTATGTGTGAATCTGGAACAAATAAAAACACTCTACCACAATTTATACTGGATGTCTGAGAACAACATAGCTGACAACTTATTTATCAAATAATAAGCAAACGTCAAATAGCTACTATACTCCAGAAGCAAAATTTCCATTTATTGGTGTTTGCTAGTTTCAAGTCAGCAGCAAAGTTTAATTCTTCCTATTAGCATTGCAAGATAAATGTTGATCTTTTCCAAAATATAAAGACTTAATCTGTGTCTTCTTTTTCAATTTTTCATTTTACTTCAATTGTTAGTTTGACATTTGTGAATGTGGGTCATGTTTTTCTGGACTATTTGCTGTATGTTGCTGGTGAGGTTGGATTGTTAAAAACTGACAAACATCTTTACAATCGTTTTAAAAGCATAGCAGTTGAACAATTCACTCGAAATACACGAATGTGCGATACAGTAACCATTATTGTTTGGTCAACATCCAATGCTACTTTTGTTCTTGCAGTAAAAGACATGTGTTAGAAAACAAACTTGTGTGACATTCAACAAATTGTTGATCCTCCCAATTTAACAAACATAATGTAACTTTCATGGGTTTGGGAACAATTTTACACTCTTCCCAACATATCATTTATTTTTTAGCTTTCCAACTTTACTCAACAAGTAAGTTTTCGTCTAAGTCCCAAACTGCCGCTACTGTTGTCATATTCTTTTAATTTCAATGAAGCTTGCTTGAAATCAATTATGGTTATGATGCTGGACAGCAAAAAGTACAGTAGGTTTACACATGTAGTCATCAAAACACATTTGTCTTTCAAACCACAATTTGTGTCCATCTTTTGTATTATGTGACACTCCAGGCAATTTCTTTTCTCTTTGATCTTCAATTGAAAGCACTGTTTTGATGCACATTGACAAACGTTTGAAGTGGGTGTGCTCTTTTCACCATCCCAATGTTCCTCAAAAAAGCACATTCTGATATTGAAGGTGGGTGGGATTGGTCCCAACCTTTTTACAGACTAAGGTCTCCTCCCCCTTGGGGACGATAGTCAACATGACTCAAACACTTTATTGATCACACACAATTTTATAATATACAGGATAATATTAGCCCTGATACTTTGGAGCCACATGCAACTGCACAATTTCAGAAACTGTACTACTGATTCTAAATAAAACCACTACCATGTTGTGCATCTCCCTTCATTTGATACAGACATTCTTAATTTTAAATCAATAGTGATTTTGTGCTTACTTACTACGTTTCCACTTAAGGCCATAACTTCTCCTCTTTATGCTGAAATGGCTCCGAAAACATTATGCATATTGGTGATTTTCATCCCGACAATGAAAGCAAAGTTAATTACAGCAATATATTGGAATTGCAAGTGAATTACTCAGTTTCGCGACTAAGAGGCAGCAAATTATACTGTGTTGGAACTGAATACTTAGCAAAATCAAGTACAGCAGTAAAACACGTAGTCAATGATAATTTCCAGTGCCAAATGCGTTTAATTCATTCAAACAATGCATATAAACATGCATACTACACCAATATTTTACAGCTCGCTCTAAACACGAGCAAGAGGTTTGACTGAATGCACATAGTAGAATTGATTTTGGGATAAAAATCGTATCATCTGCCAATAAATATTCTCTACACACACAGACATTTAAGATCCTTTATGTTATGACAAAGCATAACTCTTTAGCACCCAAACTAACAAAGAGTATTCAGAAGTGTATTGTCAGCTTTGACAGAAAATTTTCTGTCCCCAGTATATATGAAAAATTGTACTGATTGTTCTTTGCCAACATGTAACCAGCTACAAATCGTAGGATAAAACAACAGACACAAGTCTACTACAGAGAAGCATAACAGAGCTTTGTCTGTAAATCTACCCTGCTGAGACAATCCTGATATTTTGCATTATTTACTATTTTACATTTTCTCTCATTAAAATCTTCTCTGAATTATTTTAAAACCAGGGCGAAACTACTATCTCAATGAGCAATTTGGTGCTCTGTTTACTGGCACTAAAGATTCACCATGCAAGGTGTTTAATTTAAGTTTACGTTTTTCCTTTAATCATGAGCGTTACCATTAATAATCTGTCAACACCTCCAAAATCAATTATTAAGCAACAGGTGTGATGGCCAATATTTATCATTTTTTGTGGAAGATGCAAACATATGGGTACCAGTGCGAGCTTTTGTGAAAATGCAACACAGCTAATTTTTTGCGGGTTATGCATATGATTCTTGTATGTAAGGATTATTTACTTTTTGGTAGTTAGTTTAACATATGAGCCACCAGTACTGTTGGGCACTGCAGATGTTGTCCAAGGGACCAAAACATGGCTTGCACTAGGCTCAGCAGAACAGTGCTGAGCCTAGTTTAATTTAAGGTAATAGTATATGGATATGAGTGACTCAAATGCTTAGACAAGTGACTCAGTTTTACCAAGGTCCTTCCAAGGCACATCTTGACCCACCAATCTAGATGAGGATTTGTTGTACTGTTTTGTAAACAAAAAAGTTGTTTTTGTGTTTGAATCGTGAGAGAGAAAGAGAAAAATATCAGATTTAAGGACAGGCAGTTCAAAGATATGGGTGAATACAGGTCCAAGAGGGAAGTTCAATTTTGTCATACACTCGACCGAAATAGCAAGAAGTTGACACCATCAAAATTAAATAGTGACAGTCAGTATATATAAAAAAAAAATGTATTAGTCATAGGAAAAGAAATAGAACAACTGATATTAGTAACGTGTTTGGATTCACAGACGTGTTTTGCTTAGATTAAAATAAGAATGATGACCGATACTGAAAGCAAGCTCGTAATTCATCCAGGCTGGCACCATTTTGAGAAGCTATCCCGTACCAGAATTAATAGACGCAATGGCACTTTTTTCAATGTCATAAGCAGAAAATAAGAAAAGCAGTGAAAGGTCCTTCAGACTTTAACCAACTACAACACACGGTAAACCAAAGCAGCACACATGTAGTGAAAGATAGCTGATCAAAATGAGAGTAAAAGTATTTTCATTGGGGGTCACAACATGTTACTTCTACAATTTTGTGACATCTAAGTCGGGAACTGCCCCCTTTTAAATCTTTTACCAGTCAAATGAGCAAGTCCAGTTTATATTTTGTTTTGATGAATACCGACCAATCGGAGGTCCATCTTTGAACTGCCTGTCCCGAAATCTGATATTTTTCTCTTTCTCTTTCACGATTCAAACACAAAAACAACTTCTACGTGACTGTCATTATCGAAATGTACATTATGTGGTCATGTGTATGTGGTGGTTTAAAAATTTAAGTCATAGGTGATCACCATATATAAAATCAGTTCAAAAGGTTTGTTGAAATTCTCTGATTCATAGATTAACACCTGAGTCAGGATCTAACCAGAGTGATAAACATTCTACTACTATAGAGCCACAATTAATAAATATTTCTCCTTTCCTCAGTTTAGAAGAAAAAAATTTCAGATATGTTGAAAGCAAAAAAAAAAAAAAAGCACAAAAAAAGAAAACAAAAAAAAAACACCCCCCCAGAATTAGTTTACAGGTTTAAGATTAAATTGCGACTCTCTGAATGCAAAATATGATCAGATTAAGATCTTGATGCAGGAGTAAGAACAGAAAAAATGTATTTTTCAGTGCAATCTGCATCTAAGAATCTCCACAATCTACTGTGAATGAAATGTCAATTTACCAAAATTATGGTTGTAACCTAATTTCACAGGGTTACATTTCTGCATCTCATGGTGGGTTACCTGTGTATTTTAGAAATTCATTCAATTATAAAACTTACCACTATATGATGGAGCAGAAATTTGGGTAAGTTCAATTTAATGAAATTAAAGTAGCGAGTTACATATGTGGTGCAAATCAGCATGGGCAACTTTATGGCCCTGTGACTTTTGAGCTGTTCACATGAACATAGTAAATGTATACATTTTTTGATTTTTCCAGCTCTGTACTATAGGCAGGAAAAAAAATCGAGACAATACTTATTATAATTGTTGAATAAACAAACCATGAAGAAGAGCATGTCTTTTATCTCAGACCGAAGCACTCTGGGTTAATAACTTTTTCAATGTATGCAACAAGGTTGTGACAAGTATGCCATTTTGTTGGTAATATATCAAATTTCAAAAGTGTCCTTTTATTTGGCTGTAAATATTTTATTTGGGTACGTGCAATCCTTTAAACACTGTGGCATCACTTAATCAGCTGGATGCATTGAGCATTGACATTCTATACAAGGTTAAAAACCAACTAGTAGGCGCAGAGAAAAATAAAAGGACTTTTTTAAACTCCACACAATTACCTTTCCAACCCCATTTATTTGATGGAAATCCGCCGGTAAGTTTCATCCAAATAAAATAAACGAGTTCGAGTAGATGGCCTTTCATATTTGTTCAGGAATGGCAATCAAAGGTTCACTCATCATCTTTGAACCGGGTCTGAGAACAATAACCTGCACAATTTTACTCAAACACCCATGGATTTTTGCACAGTGAGAGTTCAGAGTATGTTTGAACAAACATGATAACTGTCACTCATGTTGTTTACTTCTGAAGAGCTTAATCGCGTTGTTTATTTGCCATTTGCGATTAGATCACAAAACATGGTTTCCCTGTCAAGCGTACCACTTTGCTACGCTTCATTTCGATTGGCCAATCGTGGTGATGCGAGATGCCAATCATCAATCAAAAGCATTGATATCACAGCTTTCTTGCCGCAGTTGAAGGCTTTGTTTAAAAAAAAAATCAAAACTTATCTTCAAAGCATGGCAAGTGTTTTATATGATGTGGGGCTCCATAGGGTTTTTTAAAGTGCGCTGTGTAAGTGTACAGCATGGTAACGTTTCACTAGGTAGGCTCCTACTACCTATATATGGTACTTTCAAAGGATCAAATAAAACAGGATTTTTTGTCGCAAGAATTAAACTGTACCTTTACTCACCGACAAGAAATACAATGATATCGAATTACAATGTATATTTGATGAAATTGCCACCCAATTAGTCAGACTAATTGATAGTTTTGGGACCAGGTTAGCGGGTCGGACTCCTCTAAAATATCTGAATTGTAAATGCCCAAGCTCAGTCATTCTGCTCACCAGAATCTTTTCTTGCTTCAGTCATGGCATCTGTTGCTGGCTGCATCGCTGATTTTTCTTTCCTAACTTTAGGTATTTTGAGACTGATTGTGCTAGTTTAGCCATACAACTCCTGACGAACGTACTAAGATAAGACCACCAATGCAACGACCAAGTGGCAAGTGCGGGTTCTGAGCTTGCAAGAACTTCAAATACAATTTACACAAAGGCTTTAATTTTTTGTTGAATTTAAATGTAATGAGAACTTGTCCGTGAATTATCAAATCTGATTAGAACTATTGGTTTCTTTGGGTGAGAAAACAATCGCTGCCACATCGGTGATGAAAGACAGTGTTGAAACAGCAATGGCCAATGCCTTTGAAGTAGGATTAGGACTTGCAGTCATGTCATGATTTCAGCTGACTGTACGGCCTGTCTTCAACACTTTTCTTCGGATTAAATGTTAAAAGCTCAAGATAGCATAAAGAAAAAAACAAAGTACATGTAACAAGACCTATCTAATGCATAAAATGTATGACAATATGGTTTGGGAACCACGGCGCTAATGCATCAGTGTCATTGCTAGAGGGGACACAGCGGTGGCCATTTTTAAACGAGCTGTTGCCACGACCGGTCACGTGACCACTTTCTCAAGCCCTTCCCCTTCACACTAACAACAAACACGGTCGGCGTGACTGTCAACGCGTAGGAAGAAGCTCTACTAAATACCCCCGTTTTTCTCTGTTTTGCGATTTCAGCAGACATTTTATTTTTACATGACAGATACATAATATATTCATCCATACAAAGACCAAAAACCATTTTTTGGCCGAAATTTCGGGTGATTTGTTTCTCGCTACCTTAACAGTAATTTGATTCAAAAGAAAATTTGTTCTTGGCAATATTTACAGCACAGCATGTAATTTTAATGAAAACTACAATTCTTTTACAATTCTTTACAAAAGATTTTACTCATATACTTTACACACAGAACAATCACACTTTCGAAGTAATTATTGCAGGGGATTTTAATTTCAAATATTTGCTGAGAACCAATGAAAAGAGCGTGGTGAATACATACTTTGATGTAATCATGTCACTTCCCTCAGATAACTTTGCCAAGAAGGCTAAGTAAAGATCTATACACGCCAATAGATAATTACATATTGAAATTATCTATCTTTAATAGGTCTCCACTTGCTGGCATTCTGATATCGAACATATCCTACCATTTCCCTTATTGTATTTCATAAGAGTATATTGAAATTCATAAACCCAATCCAAAAATTTATAAGAAATAAAACCAATAAATTTTATTGTCAAGCAGATTTTTTTCAAGAAACCTTACAGCAAATTTGTATGACAAATTAGATAAAACCCCATATGCGGATCCAACTGCAAATTGTGATATTTTGGGGAAAATTATAAACAAGCAGCAAATAATAATTTTCTTTGGAAAATGGTGAAATTTAATATAGATAAAAACAAAAATCCCAGGTGTATCACACAAGGAATTTTATATCAGTACACCACAGCGATAGATTCTATAGAGAATTGAAGAAAAATCAAATTGAATCAAATGAGTACAATCTATAATTTAAAATAAAGCTCCATAGCGATAATTTGATCTTGAAAACATATCAAACATTTGAAATTTTAAATCTTGAATATCTTCGAAACCATTATAGATAAAGATGGTATTTCAACTTCTGCTTGTGGGTTACTGACCATTGCGCATACATGTCATGAATCTAAAACAAAAGTTGTAGCAATTTGAATTATGCTAATTAACAGTATTCGAAATTTTCAATGTTGAATATCTTCAAAACTGTAATAGATAGAGATGTCATTCCAACTTCTACAAGGGGTTGTTGACCATTGCATACCTAATGAATTAAAAACAAAAGTTTAAGCAAATTAAATTATGCTAATTATCACCAATCTTGAATAACTTCAAAGCTGTATAAATAGAGTTGCCATTCCAGCTTTTCCTCCTATGTTATGGACTAGTGCACATCTGATGAATTGGTAAAGAAGGCTGCAATAATTCAAATGATGCAAATTAAGGGCACTTGAAATTTCAAATCTTGAAAACATGTATCTTCAGAAGTATGCACACCAAACAGATTTGTTCAGCTCTCTCATAGGTAGTGACACCTGTTGAGAGAAATTAAAAATGCAATAGAATCTGAAGGTTGACTCTGTCATAAAAAATATAATAGTTAGACCTACCATTATCTTCCATTCATATTTTCTATGAATGTACTTGAAGTACCCATTGTACATTGTTGTACTGATAATACACTGTAGTACTGAAATACCAATTGTACATTGTCATACCAATAAGCTTTGAAGACACACACACTGATTTGCTATGCAGCAAATCATCTTTTCTAGTTAAATTTCTATTATTACATCATTTGACTCATGTACTTCAAGTTATACAGAAAGCTGGGTGTTGAAAGGTCTGATATTTGCCAACAAGCTCAGAGGGCTTATGTAGTTGACAATCTTTTGAAGATTTCAAAACTGAGTTCACCTGAGAATATGCGAAGGCAAAAGTGCAGGAAGGGTGAAGTGAAAGTATGGTTGCTGGGATATGTAGGTGTGTACCTATATGTTTTTAGTGGTTATTTAGTTGCTACGGATATGTATGTGTGTACCTATATATGTTTTTAGTGGTTATTTAGATGCTAGGGATATGTATGTGTGTACACGTATCTATATGCTTTTTTTGGTGGATTGGTTGGTAGAGAAATGAATCTGTGTACCTATATGCTTTTAGTGGTGGATTAGTTGTTAGGGATATGTACATGTGTACCTATGTGTTTTTAATGTATATTGCTGGCTGGGCATATGTATGTGTGTAGCTCTATGTTTTTAGTGGTGGATTGGTTGGTTGGGATATGTATGTACATGTATGTATGTACCGATATGTTTTTAGTGGTAGATTGGTTTGCTATGGATATGTATGTGCGTATACCTATGTTTTCAATGGTGGATTTACTTTGCAGGGGAACTTGACCCTGAGAGGATGGGGTCTGGCATACAATATGGTGATGCATCTCTACGGCGCCTAAACAGACCACAGACGCAACCTCGAAGACCTGAATGTTCTTGCTGAGCCGGGATAGTGTTACGCAGCCAGTGGCGGCTGGCAGGACATTCATGCAACAAACTTGTATGCCTAGTATGGATTGCGACTGCCTTGGCCTTGTGTTGCCCTCTATCAGATGAGCCCCAGCCTTGGGAGTATTTTATTTTGTTGCTTGAGTGTTTGGTACATTCTTGATTACTGGCCACCATCACTAAGTTTTCATCAAGGGGGCAAAGGATAATGGTACACATTGGCTGCATGTTATGACCATCACCGGCAACACAAAGGATTGTAGACTCTGCTGCCACCTAGTAGACAATTGATGCACTAGTTCAACTGCTGTGCAGTTCTGGAGTGCAGCACTGTGGGAAGGGCAGCCCATTGGAAACCGTTGTTACAGAAATCAGGCGTGTGCAGGCCACATTTTACAGAGCCAAGGCCTCTCTGGAATCTCTCGTACCAGACAAACTGTGTCTTGTGCTTTTATATTGTTGGTATAGGAACTTATTCTTCATTTAACACACTCATCCCCGCCATCTAAGATTGTATTGTGTTGTTCTGGTTATGGTGAACCATACATTTAGAAAGCTTTCTTGCTGTAGATAAACAAATTATCAGTGATTGAAAGATACAGTAGTTTTGCTGAGTGAAATGCTAGCCAGAGAGACAGATTTACACTACGTGTTCTAGACCAACCACAAGTAAGAAACTGGCGGCAACAAAAGACAATTGACAATTTATTGTGAATATTTGTATGATCATTGATGTATCACTATCAATACAGGTGTGTCAAATAGAATCTGTGTTAGTGGCATCTGCATGTAGAAATGTCAAGTACATTTCTTCAAACTTCAGAAAAAAAAGACAAAAAAAAACAATTTTTGGTCATAAATATGACTGACAGTCAAACACCAACGTTTCAAAGTGAAAGACATGGGTGTATCAGGTAAAAGGTCTGTCATGTAACCGGTGCATTGGCTTCCTTATGATATGCAGACACACAAGTGACATGATACTGTAGTCACTGATGAAAAGGCACTCTTTACACATGCCAAGAGGAATCGTTGGTCCGTCAAGTGCCTGTGGCCCTGTGAAGGAGAGATCCATGTTGCTTTAACCTGTGATGGTTGACACAATACTGTAGTGACATCTTTGCTAGGTATGGAGTGGATGTTAAGTGCCCCAGTCATGCTGTTGAAAACCCTTGCACTTCAGGTATGCAGCCAGATAGGCCTCATCTGCAAATCTCGTTCCAAATATTTTCTGATTACTAAAGACGCATTGAAGTTGGTGAAGTGACATCCAGGTGGTATGAGCAAGAAATGGTCGGAAGAACAACACTTGTCGCAGGAAGCTGGAGTAGCTGTGCAGAGCCTCCAAGTATAGCGCCAAGGTGGGAGGTCACCTGCTTTTTTGTACTCTTTTGCAAAGTTTCCCAGTCTCCCACTTTTTGTAAAAAAAAAGTGGCATTATTCCATTGATGGATGTAAAGTTGTACTGTTTTGCCATGTTGTACTAGATACCTGCAGACTATGTCTACAATGGTGCCTAAAAAGGTTCAAAATGCAGAAAATGAAGGTCCAACCTTCAAATTTTTCCTGGAGGAGTAGACCAGACTCCCCAGCCCACCCTCACCCCCACCCTCCCTGCAGGAGGGAGATCTCCCTTTTTTAACATAGGGTAGCTTGGAGGGTGTGGCTCTGGCTCTGCCTGCAGACCAAGTTCTGTAGCAGGTGAACAAGCAGTGATTGTGGTCTGTTTAGTTCGTAACACCATTAACACTTGAACATACCTGGATGTCAAATATAATCTGGTGCAAGGTTTCTGCTTAAATTTTCAGAAAACATTTTGAATGTAAAATGAAGTTAGTACTAACAAGTAGCATGCTTTGGGTCAACAGTGAGTACTATTAAGATACAGTGGTACCTGCTCTAAAGACCACCTCCAATTTAAGACCGCATGTCTTTTTAAGACCACTCTTTCAAGACCCTCTGCTGTATGTACATGTTAAATATACCTTCAATTTAAGACCACCTGCAGTATGAGACCACTTTTTGTTGGCTGTAGGGGTGGTCTTAAATAGCAGGTACCACTGTAACAAGCTTTGGGTCAACAGTGAGTACTATCAAGATAGCATGCTTTGGGTCACAGTGAGTACTATCAAGATAGCATGCTTTGGGTCAACAGTGAGTACTATCAAGATAGCATGCTTTGGGTCAACAGTGAGTACTATCAAGATAGCATGCCGCGGGGCAACAGCTTTCCTTGTTGCTGATTGGGTGCGATGCAACCCATGCACAGGAATGCTGATGAGTAAACCCTGCCCTAACCAGGAACACGTTAAGCATACCATTCAAAGTTCAGCATTCAGGGCTGATGTACGGTATGTACTACATGTATATGCTTGAAGACAAATCACCCGACAGATTCATGGGATTTTCTGTTTGAAGTTGGCCATATTACAATTTCAATACATACAGCTTTGACGATGGTTATTAACAGAAATTTTATCCCAGAAAAGAGTAAGAAGAAAAATTGTGATGAAAACAGGGAAGAGATTTGGAAGTCTATACTGCAAACAGATTGAGAAACTGTGCAATCTCAACTCACCACGACAGTTTATGAAGCAAGAAGAAATGTAATTTGTTGTGCATTGCTCATACTGGTGTTCTTTAGTTCTTGATGCTTAAATTATGTATAGTTTCTTTATGCTTAAATTATATACAGAAATAAGTAACGATGGTATGTGCATTATATAGAGACCATGCTTAGACATCATTGTTGAGAATCTTGAAATATTTTCTTCTGTTGCAATTTCTGATATTTATCCCTTTAGATCCTGTGCGTCATAAGTTGTCAATCAAACCTGGTACTTCCAGATAAGTCACATCATACCTTGCTGCGATGCCCATCATATTATGTTTTAAAAGTTGTCAAGTCTGTGTTCCTCAGAGTATCTTTGCAATATTTGTGCAAAAATAGTCCTGGACATTTGTAAATTTAAAGCAAACTGGTGTAGAGGTGAACTATTACATGCTGTGAGCATCATGACATGTTTAACGGTACGTGTATCGTGTATGCTGACCAAAAATTGCAAGGCAGTGAGATTTTCACACAAACTGGCTGCCTTGTGATGCCCCCCTCCCCCCCCCCCCCAAAAAAAAATACTCAGTAGATTTACAAACATGCGTTACTCTCTACTGTAGCATGAAGGTGCAAGTGTTCATTGTAAAAACCCTTATGCTGACTAGAACCGTGCAGCATACTTCTTTCACAGGTGCTTAACAATATCACAATGGACTTGTCACATGCCTGCAACAGCAGGCAAAGTCAGTAGTTGGGTAGTCCACCAATAGAGGTCACCCCAAGTTTGTCTAGAGGAGGGTGGTGTACTCCCATTACCCTCCATCATGAGTAATACTGAGAAACTTGTGCATTTAGAAATGGCAAGTATCTTGCAGTAAACCAAGTTGGGCACTTTAATATATTCTGTAAATTTGAGTGCTCAAACTGCAAAAGCAAAAAGTCAATTCAGTATGTTATGAAGATTCAGTGAAGTGTGACTGGAATACACAGGTTTAACCACATGTAATGTTTTGTGTAATCAGATGAATATACACATTGTTGATAGGGACCTCTGCTGTTGTGGTATATTGAGACACTAGTACCAGAATAGAGTACACAACACTGGATACAGGGAACCAGCATGCCATGAATGCTTGATTTTGGGTATTTTGAAAACTTCAGAGCATGCATCAATATCGAGCACAGGTCTATTTAATAATGAATGCTTGATTATTTATTCTAGATAATAACTCACTGATTAATTTTTTGTTTACAAAGACCTACAGCAATGTTCACTTAAAATAAAAGTTATTGTTTGTAATAAATGCTTTCCCTTGTAGGCAAAAAAGAGAAAAGGCTGGTACATATCAAGATTGCCTTTGTGTATATACTGTATTACGTGTGAGGTATACAGGGAGCTGTCATTGTAGCCACTTTGGTGTATTACATGCGAGGTATATGGGGAGCTGTCATTGTAGGCACTTTGGTGCATTACATGTAAGGTATACAGGGAGCTGTCATTGTAGCCACTTTGGTGCATTACATGTGAGGTATACAGGGAGCTGTCATTGTAGCCACTTTGGTGCATTACATGTGAGGTATACAGGGAGCTGTCATTGTAGGCACTTTGGTGCATTACATGTGAAGTGTACAGGGAGCTGTCATTGTAGGCACTTTGGTGCATTACATGTGAAGTATACAGGGAGCTGTCATTGTAGTCACTTTGGTGCATTATATGTAAGGTATACAGGGAGCTGTCATTGTAGGCACTTTGGTGCATTACATGTTAAGTGTACAGGGAGCTGTCATTGTAGGCACTTTGGTGCATTACATGTGAAGTATACAGGGAGCTGTCATTGTAGGCACTTTGGTGCCGCATTTCAAGTTGAATGTGGTGACTGTCCGGGACGACCCATGCCAGTGTCCCTTTCCTTGGGCACATGTGATGCATGTGTTTTACTTAACCCTTTCCCCCTTAAACCAGCCAAAACTGGCTGGTGGTCAAATATTGTCTGCTCCAGTGTTTTCAAATAATTTCAACAGCAATTAAAAACAATTTTGACTGAGAATTGTAGATGAGCCCTATCAAGATCACATGCCCCAGGTCAACAACTTTCTTTAGCATGATTTGGGCACTGAGTGGCCAACTCATGCCAAGGAAAGTTGTTGACTGGAGTCAATGCAAGGGGGAAAGGGTAATTGTTTTAACTTGGAAGAAAAGTGTGGATTGGAGCACAAACTGGTGCCTCAGACTGGGCAGCGTGTCTCAGATTTTGAGTGATTCAGTGGTGCAAGTCGTGTGAACACTGGCCTGGCAATAGTGGACATTAAAATTGGTGCAGTACTGCTTTGCCTTGTACCATTCAACAAGGAAGTTCCTGTACCAATGGGCAGATCCCTGTATCAAACATGACAAAATATATTGCTCTTACCCAACTAGAAACTTCAGTAAAATTAACTGTGAAAGTCCTATTAATAGTCTGCAAACACACAAAGAACTTAGTTTAAAAAGGAGTCGTCACATGTTTGGAATGAAGTGTTTGTTATTGCCACAAATGTTAAGAACACTCTGGGTTTTCACATCATGTCATGGCAGCTGATCGTCACAATTACCCCAGCAACAGGGTGAGAGATTTTGGAGGGAAGTCAGTATGCATGCCCTGTATTGGGTGTTTTATTCCAGGGTAAATGTCATCTGAGGGTATGGCAGAGTCCTCATACATCTACTGTTACCAGAATAAAGCTGCTGGAGTGTTTTCTACGATACAATCTGGGTTTTAAAAAATAGAGTGCAAGGTTTGCCTGGCATG
Source organism: Hermodice carunculata (assembly GCA_964020975.1). NCBI lineage: Eukaryota > Metazoa > Annelida > Polychaeta > Eunicida > Amphinomidae > Hermodice > Hermodice carunculata. The sequence continues at coordinate 101,418,776 of OZ026615.1, read as the reverse complement.
CAGAGATTGATGCAGAGCCTGGTGGGTTGCCAGGTAAGATTTCCTCTGCCATTAAGGACATGTTTCCTTCGGTAGTAGCCCGGTCCTCCTGAAGTAAGGCATTTTCCTTTGGTAGTTGCCCAGTTCTCCATTAAAGACAGTTTTTCTTTGGTAGTAGCCTGGTCCTTCTTCAGTTAGGACATTTTTCCTTTGGTAGTAGCTTGGTCCATGTAAATTTTGTTTTCTCATCTTGTCATCTATTGTTATGGTGCATTAACCCTGCCTGGGTAAAAAAAGCAAGTGAACCAACTTTCCAGGAAGCTGCTGCCCTGTGGCGAGGTCTCTTGGTATGACTGATCAACAGCACCCATTCATAATGCGTTGTCTGTGGGAGAAATTCAAGTAAAAACTTGACACTTGGCTTCTGGGAGTTTGGGTGGGACAGGATTAAGTTTGGATAAGAAACATCAAAGCCCATGGGAAATGTCAAAACATACATGTACATGTACAGTATGTTTGGAGCTGGAAGAAATGCCCCTTTTCACTTTGGAGAAAATGATCAAGTTGGGAGTTTCTTGGGTGAATCCTGGCTCTGTGGAGTGCAGGGGTGTCCCGGAACTGAGCTGAGTACAAGTGCAATATTTATACCAGTTCACTGGAGGATGAATGTTTATAAATTTGGCAAGTCAACCAGAAATGAAGACAGGAAATCAAACAGACCATGAAACATTGGTGTGTTTTGATTGTTTAGTGTCTATTATACCAGCCAGGACATGTACACTATTATCCCCAGTTACACCATATATTGTATCTGTGGGTCTACAGTTGTACATTTCTTTGAGTAGTAGACTTCAGTGGATATAATTTTGGTTGTCCGTCATCACTCGGGTTTAGTAGTCAGGTCCTGGTAATGAAGCCAGGGGGTTGACCATTGAAGGTATTTGTGTGTTGCACCAAAAAAGTAAGGGACCTGTCAGTGTAAGGCCTGCGGGAGAGACGGGCCAACAATGACTGGTCCAAACACAAACCCAAGCTCTGGCAATGATATCCTGCAGGTTAAAGAAGCAATCATTTGACCCCATTTTTCTTGTATATATACAGTCGATGACTCGCTGTCTCGTGTGCAGCAGTTTCTGTCAGTGATGTGCACTAGGCTCTCCCTCCCTCCCACCCAAAAGTGGTCTGCTATGGCAGATAGTCTTTCCTGATGGATAAAGAAGTAATAACAGAACTATCAGGTGTCTCAGAAGTATGGTCCAGGTTTTACAGAGCTTGGCAGTCTCTCATGCTGGGTACCACTGTATTACAGAGCTTGGCAGTTTCTCATGCTGGGTACCACTGTATTACAGAACTTGGCATTCTCTCATGATGGGTACCACGCAAGCTGTAATACAGAGCTTGGCAGTCTCTCATAGTGGGTACGACTGTATTACAGAGCTTGGCATTCTCTCATGATGGGTACCACGCAAGCTGTAATACAGAGCATGGCAGTCTCTCATGGTGGGTACCACTGTATTACAGAGCTTGGCAGTCTCTTATAGTGGGTACCACTGTATTACAGAGCTTGGCAGTCTCTCATGGTGGGTTCCACTGAATATGATACATAGGTGTACAGATTTTTGTGTCAAGTTGGGCTTATATAATTACTATGTTGAAGCAAGGTATCCTGGAAAAGTGTTGTCGCGCAAGGTATCCTGAAAAGTGTGTTTAACTCCTGTGATTGCCACTTTTGTGACATATATGTTGAATGTGACCATACCATATTCTTATATGTATAAATTTCACAGCTTAGCTGGGTCATGTCCAATCACAACAATCGTACATTGTTTGAGCAAACAGCTCCAGAGCTAATCTGGAATCATTTTCTAAAACATCCTTTTTCCTTTGTAAGTCCTGTCAAGATAGGAATACAGTGGAACATTCAGACTAGGTATGGGACTGGAGAAAATAAGTCTAAACAGGGGAGTTGTCTTAATACAGAATACAAAATATCAAATATAAACAGGACGTTTGAAGGGTCGTTGTAATGGGGCATGGTGTCTCAAAGGAAGTCTGAACAGGGAGATTATGTTGTGAAAATGATCATTTTGGTTTTCATTTATGGGAAGTTATGAATAGGAGACGACACCCGTTATCGGGATGATATATTCTAAAAGCCTACATTATAAATCCCGACCGGGTAGCGGTCGGGATGAATAATGCAGGGTTTCAGAGTACATCCTAATAACAAATTGTATCCCTATATAAACCAAGCCTTGTTTTCTTGATACAGTTTTATAGTTGGGAGACCCTTTTCATCACCTTAATCCAAGAAACAGTACTTCTAAAACTAATTTTTGACCTGCCTGTGCACCCACGTGCCAGGTCTTCCTTGGCACGTGGGTGGCACGATCCACAGAGTGTGATAAGAGATCCAAAACATACCTCAACGGCCAGGTCACACTGGCTGGTGTAGTGGCTACAACAGTCCCTTCAGCCTGTGGAAATAATCAGTGCGGGTTTGTATCCTGCTGGCGGCTTACTGATATGTTAATTTTTTTTCTGTAATAAAGCACAGAGAACACTAATTCTCCATGGCAAAATTCAAAGTCCAGCATTCTGGTCACCAAAAGTAATTCTCGTACAAGAGACATCCACAGGGATTTTTAACGGGAAAAACTGCAGAAGAAATCCGGGGCAGTGACAAAAGAGGCATGGTTTAAGAATAGGTTTAACAGTGTGTGGTGAATTTGTGTAGTGTGGTGGTCAAAAGACGAAAGTGACTGGCCCCTCATTTCAACTGCTTTTGTCCAGTACTGTCAGCACTGTGGACATGTCTGGATTATAATTTAAAAAAAAACAAAAACAAAAAAACAGTTTTTGTTACTTGAGAAAAAAAGAAATGAGCATCTTTTGCTGTTTCTGATTCCAATGAGTAACAGTGGCTTCCTTTGTGAGACCAAGCCCAGGGCAGGTCCCAAAGTGGTCTAATAAAGTGGGTGGTCTCCCAGTAGAGATACAATAACCGAAAAAGGGCGCTTGTGATATGACAACTGTGCTACCAAACAGCGGCCACTGCACCAATTCAGTTACTGGACCATCTTTTATTTCGTCACTTCCACCATTGTTCACTTAGGTACAACACTCTTGGAATGGTGGTAGCCAGATGTTGCCGGTAGGAGTAAAGTATATGCCTTGATATCCAAGTTGTCTGTGTGTACCACAGAACATCCCACAGGGGAAGAGAATGTGACGTGACCAATGCAATTTCACATAAATGAACCTGTGACGTTGAAAATTACGTCAAGGTCATCCAAATACGATCCCAACCTAGGTCTTGCTTAGATACATAATCCTACCAAGTTTCATCAAATTCCATCAAGACTTATCGCACAGAAACCAATTTCACATAAGTGACCCTGTGACCTTGAGAATTCGCTCAAGGTCATCCAAATACAATCCCAACCTAGGTCTTGCCAAGATACATAATCCTACCAAGTTTCATCAAATTCCATTAAGTTCTTCAAGACTTATCGCACGGAAACTAATTTCACATAAGTGACCCTGTGACCTTGAAAATTAGGTCAAGGTCACCCAAATACAATGTAAGTCTTGCCTAGATACATAATCCTACCAAGTTTCATCAAATTCCATCAAGTTCTTCAAGACTTATCGTACGGAAACCGATTTCACATAAGTGACCCTGTGACCTTGAGAATTCCCTCAAGGTCACCCACATACAATCCCACCCTGGGTCTTGCATCGATACATTATCCTACCAAGTTTCATCAAATTCCATCAAGTTCTTCATGACTTATCGAACGGAAACCAATTTCACATAAGTGACCCTATGACCTTGAGAATTCCCTCAAGGTCATCCAAATACAATCATAACCTAGGTCTTGCATAGATACATAATCCTACTAAGTTTCATCAAATTCCATCATGTTCTTCAAGACTTATCGAACAGAAACCAATTTCACATAAGTGACCCTGTGACCTTGAGAATCCGCTCAAGATCATTCAAATACAATCCCAACCTAGGTCTTGCCAAGATACATAATCCTACCAAGTTTCATCAAATTCCATCCTGTTTTTCATGACTTATCGAGCGGAAACCAATTTCACATAAGTGACTCTGTGACCTTGAAAATTAGGTCAAGGTCACCCACATACAATCCCAACCTAAGTCTTGCCTAGATACATAATCCTATCAAGTTTCATCAAATTCCATCAAGTTCTCCAAGACTTATCGCACGGAAACCAATTTCACATAAGTGACCGGATGACCTTGAGAATTCCCTCAAGGTCATCCAAATACAATCCCAACCTAGGTCTTGCATAGGTACATAATCCTACTAAGTTTCATCAAATTCCATTAAGTTCTTCAAGACTTATCGCACGGAAACCAATTTCACATAAGTGACCCTGTGACCTTGAGAATCCGCTCAAGGTCATCCAAATACAATCCCAACCTGGATCTTGCCAAGATACATAATCCTACCAAGTTTCATCAAATTCCATTAAGTTCTTCAAGACTTATCGTACAGAAACCAATTTCACATAAGTGACCCTGTGACCTTGAGAATTCGCTCAAGGTCATCCAAATACAATCCCAACCTAGGTCTTGCCAAGATACATAATCCTACCAAGTTTCATCAAATTCCATCAAGTCCTTCAAGACTTATCACACGGAAACCAAGAACCTGAACAACAACAACAACAACAACAACAAGAAGAAGAAGAAGAAGAAGAAGAAGAAGAAGCGGAAGAAACGGGCACTAAAACAATATGTCCCCCGGCTTCCACCGGGAGACATAATTTGCAAACTCTCTGTTACCAGATTTTTTTTTCATCATATAAGAAGGATGAACAATGTTCACATCTTATGTACAGGTCACTTAAAAAAATCCAGAAATGACAGTCACAATATAATAATAGTTCTTGAATGCCCAAGTTCATTTCACGTCCAAATTATGGTATGAGAATAAGCAACATATCTGCATGTCACAATCTTTTGTTGTTGTTTTTAAGTAGAATCTGCTCAACACTGTACATCTGTAGCTCAAGATGATGATGATGATGATGATGATCATCATCATCATCTGTTGCCACATTTTGAAATCTTCCTGATGTAGGCACCACAGAGTGATCCAAAGCTAACATGCTGGCCTAAAATCGTTCAGGAAGGAACCATGTTGTTTTGACCGCAAAGGTCTCAAAAGTGTCCTGGTAACATTTGAAAGTGCTACGTCAGTGCGAACTTTAAGTAGCCTCATTTAATGTGACATGAAGTAATGTGCACACAATCACAAGACTACTGCACACCTGTTGGCACCAGAATGTGTAGCAATCATGCTAAACTGAAGAGTTTCACATTAAAAGAATATTTTTGAAAAGAAATCATATTTGTGCCCCTTACAAAAGAAACATTGAATTTGACTGGAGTGAAATGTAATCACATTTTAAGGGAGGAGAGTAAGTTATGCCACTTCCCAAACATACACATTTCAACACAATACACTGGCTATTGACTGACCTTTGACCCTGTGCTGCTGCCTCCTCTGTCCTGGACTGGGGCTCAATGGGGCATTCTGTCAGGGAGTCTGGAGAGAAGAGGGCCACACTGGGTGGTGGCACTTCCTCTGTGGAGATCACCAGAGCTGCAGGGACACTTTTGGTAGATGCTGTCAATTCTATATGACTAGCTGGGACTGGTGTCACAAAATATGGAATGGGCGTGGCTTCATTTTCACTGACCGAGTCCCTGGGACTAACAACTTGTCTTTCACTGGATTGTAAGTCAATTTCCTGAGCTGGTTCCTCATTCAGTGAATCTCTTTCCTGATCTGCCTCCTCGTCCAGTGAGTCGTGCGAGTAGTCACGATCTGATACAGCCAGCTGAGCCTCCAAAGCTTGTAGATACTCCTTCTGCATAACCTCTCCTGAAGTGTTAGCCTGCGACAGCTCTGGCGTCTCCTCCAGTGAATCATCAGAGTACATTTCACTTGCATGATCTTTCTTTAAACTTTGACTCAAGTGTCTTTCACCTCCTTCCCCATGCAGTACAAATTCACCGAGTGAGGCTGATCTTTGTACTGGTGGCACAGGCTTCTCACTATATTCACTCAAAGCCTCAATGGATTGGGTTCTCCCATCAGGCAATTTCCTTGTTACAAAGCACTGTTCCAGCACCTTAATTTTTTTCCTGAAAGACCCTGTGGAATGAAAGTCCTCTAAACTTCTTCTGCCTCGACGAATAAGTGTATATCCTTCATCCATCTTTGTTACCTCATCTGGCTGAGCTGGCAATGAATGGCTTGGTGAAGTTTCTGCAGACAGACTTCTCCAGGATCGACCATCAGCAGGCAATGAGCGCCTGAGAGATCCTTCTGTAGAGTGACTCTGCCAAGACACACTATCCTTAGTGCCCAGTTCATCACCAGCTGGCTTTGATCCCGACTCTGTTGGTCCCTGTGGTACATAGATCTCGACAGGAATGCCCGCTTCCTTCGGTCTCTTTATTGCCCTGTTCTGGATGAGATCTTTGAGACTGTCCCTCTTGGGAAAACTTCTTTTGTGACCCAACTTTTGTGATGTAGCGTCTTGACCTTCTTCCTTTTGCTCTACCTTAATTTTCCTCTCCTTTTGTTTTTGATCTTGCTGATCTTTGTCACTAGTTGGGGTCCTTGTGATCTTAACTGCTGATTTCTTGGCACCTTTTTTCAGATAAAGTGATGGATCCGGCAACTTGGGATCTTTACCACTTTTAGAATCTTTGGTTTTGTCAGACTTTTTTCTACCAGATTTTTCACTTTCTGCTCTATCTTTACTCTTACTTTTTGTATTTACTTTCCTTTGTGAGGAACTTTTTGTATCAATTTCATTTTTTGTGCAACTCCCTTGCATGAGATCACTAGGTTCTGTTTTAGGGACATCAAAATTAGTCCTGGATTCATTAGTTTTGATGGCACCTTGAGTACTGATATGAGATGAGACAGACTTTGCATCAGCTGGAGAAACACCTTCCTTCTGGTTCTCTTTATTTTTTCTAACTTTCTTCTCTGTTTGTACCTGTATCTGTGAATTATCCAGAGACTCCCTGTGTTTATCGTCAGAGAGACCTGGTGGTTTTTGTTGTAACTCAAAGTCCGTATCCTTGTGTTTCTGACCCGACACAGTCACAATTCTAGCACCAGAGGGCGCTGTATCCTGCTGAGCTGATAAAGCACTGTAAGGTTGAGAATCTGAGTGGGATACACTTGTTTCACTGCTGGATAGGGGCTTACAAGACCTTTCCTTTTCAATGGGCACTGCTTGTACACGTAAAGCACTGGGACCAGTGGACCACAGATATGCCTCAGCAGCCTGCTGCTGAAATACATCATTCTCTCCTTCCATGGCATTGCTATCAAAGCCCCCAGTGGAATGTTCTGGTAATGACGACGGTAAAGATGACGATAAGGGACCAGCAGCACCGCTAATGTCCATGAGTTCCTCCTCGTTCAGTTCATCAATTGGTTCTGGCACACTGGTCAAGCTAGAACTACTCAATTTTAGTCTGGAATTTACATTCTGTAGGGTTCTCTGGGGGGATAGCCTGCCCTCTGAGGGCTTTTGAACCCCAGCTCCAGGACTTCTGGCCCGTCCTCGTCCAGCTGGACTACTTACACGCCCTCTGCTAGCAGGGCTACCTGCACGCCCCCTACCAGATGGACTGCCAGCACGAGCTTGTTGATCTCTAGACAACACAGGTGCAGAGTGTGAGCGATTGTGTAATGAAGGAGAACTTTGAGGACTAGTTTTCTTCCTTGCCCCATCAGAGGCCTCTGGCTGTTTCTTGCTTGGGGCAGGGTTATATAACCTTGCAGTTACAGCTTCAGCTTTGCTGGAAGTTTTAAATTTGGGAGAAGATTTAGCTGGTGAAAAGTTTCTATCTTTAGCAGCTGCACTAGCACTGGTATTTCCCTGAGAAGTGTTGTTTCTATTTTGGCCAGTGACCTCTGGACTAGCACCTCGACCTTGACCCTGCACAAACGGATTTCGAGACACTGGTTTAGGGGCTGATGAACTTTTTGAGGTGAGAGAACTTTTCTTCGCAGTTTTTCCTGCAGTCTGTTGACCTCGGTTGGAAGAGCTGCTTTTAGTGCTGCCTACAGATCCCTCGCTGAACGATTCCCCTAAGGGCTCCTCCCGTGATAACAACTTCTCTTTGGAGTCAATATACTTCTCTAGTTGAGACTGTTTCTGTTCCATTTCTTCAAGTTTGTCTTGGTCAACAGCCAGAAGGTCAAACTTCTCTGCATCTTCTGCTTGATACCTTTTCTCTTTTTCTTCCAGCCGCCTCCTTTGCTCCAGCTCCTCCTTGTGGCTACTGGCCAGGAACATTTCTGCAATCTGTTGCTGTTTTTCAGGGGAATATGGAAGTGAACTTGATGATGTATGTTGAAAACTTGTAAAGGATGAAATTTTATGCATATATATTTCAGCACCATACACATCAGCAACACCGTGTAAGCTGCTGGAGCCTGCTCCTATGTCGTCTGTCTGCACTCCAAGATGGTGGCCCAGTGGGTGGGTCTGAGCGCTGAACTCCACGCTGCTGACACTCCCACCCAGTCTGTTGGCGCCCTCTGTCTCTTGTTGGAGGCGAACTACAACAAAGGAATGCAAAATACATTGATATGAATTACATCAGAGTATGGATTCCAATGAACACACAGACAGATGAAGAAGTAAAACAATCTCTTTTAAAAAATTCAGTAACTGACTGGTTGTGGCACCAATGGCCTTTAGAAAGGGTTTACACTAATTTGGAGATTTTTTTTGTTTTCCTTCTTCATTCTCCATTATCTGTATACCTTAGATGGTCCTCTTTTGCTGCAGTCATTCATAATAAAGTCCACCTACGTTCTAAGATTTCTCTCTGCTTTAATTCCATGGTTGTATCTTAACCCTTAAAGTGCTGATTTAAGATTGAGTCAACAGCTTTCCTCGGGACACTTTGCACGCAGGTGTCCCGAGGAAAGCTGTTGCCTAAGACTACTTTTTGCTTCAGACAAGGCTTGCTGGTATTTGAATGAAAGGTATCTTCATGAGGAATTTGACTCTTTTAACCATTATACATGTATGTTTAATGGTAATGAGAAAGCAACTATAGCAGTGATTAGCACTTTAAGGGTTAAATTTATTTCTAAGATGAAGTTTCATCTGTGTTGTGGCCTAGCCAAGGAAACTCTTCATATGCTCTCTCACTTCAGGAGAGGACTCTACGTTAACTTGTTCCTGTAATTTGGAATCACTGTCTGTGGATAATGCTCTAATCTAGTCCAATAATTCTGCAATATTTTCCATACCTGTAAACCAATTTCGTTGAGTGATTTTCCCCATTCTATTATGAATTCTAAGTCTAACTTGGGTCCTTGTAGTTGAATTCTTTTGATCAATCCTCTGGGAGTTTTGGCATTTCCTATGGCTTCAGATAAAAATTTAGCCTGATGCCGTGACTTTATTTTATGAATGTGTATCTTCCTGACATTCTTCAATTGCCGTAGAATTTCTGGTGGCAGCTGGTATTCTGTATTGCCCTCCTTTGAAGTGATAAAGGTTTCCATATCATCTCAATTGCTAGGCGAGATTTGTATCTTATTCGAGATGGATAGCTTCTGGTTCACGTACTCCTCTGTATGACATTTGAAGTATCTCTGATGGACAAATGTTCATTGGCATATTAAAATTGTGCGTCAAGAATGAGGTATAGTTATTGCATTGTGAAAGATAGTGAAGATAAACGCAGAAGATCAATTAATGGAAACCCTGATTTAGTCCAGAACATTGCAGAAGATGTGAAGAAAGTTAACTCTTTTCATTGTAGTTGTTCATAAACTTTTTATCAAACTTACCTATATAATTCTCATAATAAGTTAATCATGGTAATTGAAATTGAAAGATACATTCTATGACAGTCTTTGCATTTTCACCCCCTCAGAAAACACACATTTCTGTTCTAAATGAAATAGATGACAAGAATAAATAAATTTATTTCTCATATTCTATGCTTTACAGACTCTCCATTGATATAAGAAAAGTTTTTAAACCAAAAATACTTGGCATAAACCTGTCACATTGAAGCCACTTTTTGTCATTTTCCACATTAAAACCTTCTCTCCACAGCACATGTAAGGATGCCTCCATTTTGCATAGCAACCATTCATTTACAAACTGATCATGCACTCCCATGTGTACCCAAATATAATTACCTGATGTATTCATGTTGACACTTACCTGTAATGACATAAAGGAAATTCTTTTCAATATCACGCTTTTCACATAAACAGATGATACTAAAGCCAACATTACCCTACAGTATATATGTTCACTGCATTGCTATTCAGCAAATGAAGAGTCATTGACTAAACCGCTCTAGCTGTATCTAGTGGTGTTTTTAACAACAGGCATTTATTGTACTTTGGTAGCTGGGGGGAGAGAGAGAGAGAGAGAGAGAGAGAGAGAGAGAGAGAGAGAGAGAGAGAGAGAATGTCAATATTTTTTGTAATTATCATTTTGCTGCAGCACGTAATTTTTTTCAGGTATTTCTATTACACTGGGAAGTTTAGATGTGTGTGCAACAACATGCACAAATAAAATTCTTACACCACCTTCACAAAATACTCCCACTTGCATGTGGTGTATACATATATATATATATATATATATATAGATATATATATATATATATATATATATATATATATATATATATATATATATATATATATATATATATATATATATATATATATATATATATATATACATTATATGTATATATATACTGACTTTTTCAGGTTCAGGAGCTAAAGATTTATCACAAAGGCTCATTGGTAATGTACTTATGACCTAATAAACATTGGTATTCTTCAATAACATAAGCACCTAAACACAGGAATGAGAATGTCGCATTAAAGACCACAGTGAAGGTCCTAGTATTTCTCTACAAACACCAGCCACTATGTCATTAGTGCTGGAGGGCTGCACAGCTATGAAGTATGGTACCTCCACTCATAACAACACATCATGTTACATGTCTAGTCAACTGTGCAGGTATTAAGTATGTTTGCTTCATGGGTGGGACCTTGGCCTTTAGCCTATTGAGTTTATAGCTAATAGTTATTGCAGATTTTATCTGCCTAGCTAGTGTACATCCAAAATTAAGTCAGGATTTGAACAGTGTCAAGCTCATGTAGGTATGGGCCTTATTTAACATGTTCATGCAATAGGCAACATAGAATATTTTCATATCCTGATTGCATTACATGTATACAGCATGTCAAGAACATAGACATTATGCATGACTTTGGACCTACCAGTAAATCATATTCATGGATTACGCATTTTCAGCGTCTTTTGCTTTGAGTTCCAACAACTGCAGGTACACTTTGCCTGGCATTGGCCACTCTAGGTAATAGTGTATTGGTCATTACCATTAACCACTCAGTGTACATTGCCCCAAAGTGCCTGTACAGGAAATCTTACAGCTACATTGTTTTCCATTAGTATTTCCATACTTAAAAAGCATTTTGAAAGTAACTTGTGAGGAGTCCTATCATGATAGCCTGCCTCAGGTCAACAGCTGGCATGGCCTGGGTTGGATACAATGTGTCGGTTGGATACAATGTGTGGGTTGGATACAATGTGTCCAACCCACACCAAGGACAGCTGCCCACTCAGTTTTGTCCTGGCCAGGAGAGGGTTAAAACCACACAAGCCTGAAATGCTGAACAAACACAGCCTGGTCCTCTATACTGTTAACCTTTTCTTCCTCATATTCTAACAAACTTGATGGATTTGATATGCATGAACCACTCTCAACTCAGAATTGTTACTCTCACAAAGAAATAAATGGTACAAATCTTTAACAACTGGCAGAAAAATGTCTATACATTCTCTGTTATTCATGCATGTATTGAACGGTGGTGGTGGTGGTGGGGGGGGGGGGGGAGTCCCACTATGGTGGTATGTGTACAAGAAACAATTTTGCTCTAATACAAGGTAACGAAAAAAAGAAAACGACAGAGGTTGATACAAAGTATATGAATTAAAGGGGCTCCCAGTATACAAGTATGGTTAATACTGATGCCCAGTGCCCCAGCATGGAAAACACCTTTACACCCCTCCCCCATGTATTAAAGTGTTACTGTGCCTGATCTGGGCAGTATGTGCCAACTGGCATATCATAATATGTAGGTAGCACAGTCTATTCTGTATTTGGTGTATATGTGAAGGGAAAGCCTGCATTTGACCTCACCAATGTACACACTTGAGTATGAGTAGCCTCTCTTTGAAGTTTGGTGGTCCCTTTATGGACAAGTACTGTTAAACCATTACCTATGTTGATTTACCCACAGGCGCCATGTTGTGCAACACATGAACAGGTATCTGGTGCAGTAATCAGTCTCTCCATTCTTTGCACATGGAGAGCACTGACTAAAACATCAAAAGCCAACAGGTTCTTGTGATCAAAAAGAAGAAGAAAAAAAAAAAAAAAAAAAAGAGACCCAGGAAATCTCCCAATATGTCAGGAGATTTGCAGCCTCTATTCCCAATCACCTGATCTATACTCCTGTGCTTTGGGTCAAAACAGGTCTAGGGAAACCAAGGACCAGAGGAAACTGGACAGGATATTAATCCGGAGGCCCTCCAGACATACAAACAATACAGAGTCTATGTACAGGACAGGCAGGACAAGTACAGAAAAGGGAGAGAAAAGAAATCGCAGGAATGCACTTGAGTACATTTCTAATGGGTACTTATATACAATATAGTAACGTGAACAAATCAAAAGAGTAGTCATACGAGCTATAGACCCAACTTACTGTTGATCAAAAAAGTATAAATTTTATGACACACCAGGATTAGAAGTGGAACCTTCTGGTTTCCATGATAAACCTTGGGTTCTTGGTCAACATTACACTTATATATAACACAATATGCAGACGGCTCTGTTCTTGGTCAACATTACACTTTTATGACACAATATGTAGACGGCTCTGTTCTTGGTCAACATTATACTTGTATGACACAATATGTAGACGGCTCTGTTCTTGGTCAACATTATACTTGTATGGCACAATATGTAGACAGCTGTGTTCTTGGTCAACTGCTTTCCACAATACACTCCTTGCCATCACACCTCCCCATAACAGCTGCTGATTCTGTGTTTCTCTGACCAGGAAAGGGTTACAGTAGAGATGAGTATGTGTATCACTGTATCGCTTACACTTCAGTTTTATCAATAGAGACACTTTAGATCTGTACTTCAAAGGAAACAGATATGAGAATAATCAAAATATGCTTCGGCTTCAACTCACACTTGCTTGTGTGGTTGTCTCTCAGGTCTGATGTGTTTTCGAGTAACAACCCAAGACCATATGTTTTTGAATGATAACTCATGGCCCCTGTCAGAGTCAAAAGCCTGGAAGTCTGCTCATCAGGCAACAATACACCACATGTGCAGACCTCAGAGAGGATAATTCCTTCTATGCATGAATATGACAATCCTGGAGCAAAGTTGGGATAAAACATTTTCAAAGGTTTTACGTGATTTTTATTTCTTTCAATGGCAATTTCTCTTTTCATACCCAAAAATGTTGAATGTCTGTGATATAAGACAGCGACTTGTCTTGATGGTTATAAGGCAGCGACACGTCTTGATAGTTATAAGGCACTGACATGTCTTGATGGTTACAAGGCAGTAACCAGTCTTGATAGTTATAAGGCACTGACATGTCTTGATGGTTACAAGGCAGTAACCAGTCTTGATAGTTACAAGGCACTGACATGTCTTGATGGTTACAAGGCAGTAACCAGTCTTGATAGTTATAAGGCACTGACATGTCTTGATGGTCATAAGGCAGCGACATTTCTTGGTGGTTATGAGGCAGAGACTTATCTTGATGGTTGTAAGACAGGGACATGTCTTGATGGTTTCCTGCTGGTGATTCACTTATCAATTCATTGGGTTGTTGAGGCCATGAGTTTTCTAAAAATTTTATACTGAACGTGAAAATATTGAAAAATTAAAGTATAGGTTTGACATTGTCACTGACTGGATTGGATATGGAGTTTAGAGAGATCTTCTTGCACCTGTTTGTACAATAAGGGCAAAGGGCACAGTCTGTACCCTTTTTCCAAATATTAAATAATTGTGTGCAGACTGCTGTAAAAAGTATCCCGATGACAATATCACTGCATTTCCTGCAGTGAGCCGTGCACAATAGGAAATATGGGCCATCCCATTTTTTAACATTTTTTTATGAAACTGATAAATTTCAGTTCAAGTGGTCAGGCCAAGATGTGTTGGAAAAACAATAAAATCTGTAGTTAATGAAGAATATTTGACAGGTTGAGAGGCCCAGTTTAAAAACATCAATTGCCTTTTATGGGCGATTGCCTGTCTCCAGTCAGGAAAAAAGCACACTAATTGATCACACACAACTTTATAATATTATTTGACATTAATGGGAAGCACAGCAGTTTTGTGCTTCGAACTCAATTGTTCTTTTTTTTTTTTTTTTTTAATTTTGGGGTCTCCTTGATCGACACAACACTAAGATGCTCAGAAAGATAGGCACGAACATATGAATATTTACAACAATTTGCTATTATTTTAATGGCTAAACTAACTTTCTTAAGTTTAAGAACTTTATTTAAGTTATTTCAATAATTCATTTTTCTAATAGAATAAAGAAACTAACTCGAGTGTCCCATAACATAAAGTTGGACATGGATTTGTGACTTTGAAGACAAATTTCTATCCTTTTCTTATCTTCATGTGTACACATACAGTACTGTTTGATATCCATCAAGAAAGATATAATTTATTAAAACGTGCCTAAATTCCATTGACTTCATGTAAATTAAAAGAATGCAACAATAGGACTGGCAGTGTATGGCATACTGTGTAATGCTTTGCTCACGTAAAACTGTGAAAGTGGACAATTGTGTGAATTTAACACAAAGTTTGTTTTCAAACATGCATCTTGTACGGCACAGACCTCCTAATAGCTTCGGTTGTGAACCAAACGCAAATTGTGACAATATTGTACATTCGTGCATAAACGTTTTATTGTACTATTTGTATGTGTGTAAAGGCGAACTATGGTTCTGCAAGTGAGTGGAAAGTAAATAGAAAAACTAGCAAACGTGTGCCGTTATTTGCCCTGGTATTTTGAAGTAACTCAAACACAGCATTGTTCAGTGCAGCTGTCCGGTGATCATATTTGTCATATTTTCATCGATTCCAGGTGTCCACTCTCTGAGTTTCCTGTGCAAGCGGGCCCTAAAATATTTAGAAAACCATATTGACTATCTTAACTTTAATCGGCCTGGTTGGCTGTGTCTGAAGCCGTTACCGTCGTCAGTTACAAATCAGTAATGTGATACGATACCCATGCTGGCAAAACACACACATGTTGGTAAGTGCCATTTTGAACATGATGATGCAATAGATTGTGAGACAGTCACACGAAGCCAAAGTAACATTTGATTTTGATATCAAAGTGAATCATGATCACTCGTTTTCAGCACTGTAAATGTGCATGGATGTAAATAACGAAGTGGGCTGAACATGATCAAATGTACACAAGTTTTATTTTCCAGAAATATATATTTCTGTTTTATTTTGCCAATTCTGTGATCCTGTCCATGATCATGAAATCTGCCCACAACTCACAGAATTGTGCAAAGTTTTCAATTTTGCTGATTGTACACTCCGGTTGATTATTCGTTACTGGGGCACTTCGTAGCTTGCCCTTTGTGCACATGCATGCCGACGGCCAGCTTGCTATGGATTAAGTCCTGGGCAGCACAAAGGCTCCACCCCCACATGAAGATAGAGGGCAAAATCAGTAGTCCAAGTGGTTTCTGATGCCTCAAAAGACAATATACCTAACTTTGATTCTCTATGTGTTAACGATAAGTTGCTGGCAATGTTTTGGACCCAAGATGTGTATCAGTTAAAGCTCTTAACCAAAACCCTCTACTCTTGTCTCGAGAAAAGGGAACATTTCTTTCTCAACATTATGTAATTTTAGTATATATTTCCTTCTGTCAGATCCAAATTTCATTTTTTTCATTTTTTTCTTTTCTTTAGATCCAGACTTTATGAGTATTATACATTCTTAAAGACAAGCTTCAAACTTGTCCGATATGGCTGAGGATGTGAGTACTAGGCAATTTAATGGCAACGCCTTGAGTTAAATATAAAAGTGTCTACTCAGAGTGGATGCAGGACATTTCTTTACCCCCACCAAATTCTCCCTTTAATGGTCTCTCATAACTCTGTATGGATTAGCTGCAATGGTTTAAGAAGTGTAATTGTATACCTTTTATTGATGAAAGCAGGTGAGACTTAAGTAAAACATATACTACATATTAAGGCTTTGACATCTCTACTTCAAAGGCCACAAAACTCATCTCAATATGATTGTTTGGGTGACAACCAGTGACAGTGTTCAGTCTCATGCAATACTTCAAGTACAAAAAGACTTATCTTAATTTGGCCAAGCTATAAAGCTACACAGTCAATTTATTGTCTTTAAAACCCTTTGAAGCTCGATTTTTCATTTTGATAAAACAGACGAGAGAGGTAACTTTATCCAGTTATTCTGACAGAACTGCTCAACAAAGAGGAATGGAATAAAAAAATACGTTTTTAAAGGTCTTAACTGAAAAAAGCTACTTAGCAATTTTTATTGGCTTGCTCCGTTTCCTCCGCCGATATGTTGCCTACAGAATGCACACATTTTTGTCAATTTATGTCATGCAAGCAATGACTATTTCGATGTTTTTAACATCGTCCATTGTCGACATACTTGTCAATGTTTATTGAACAATTAAAGCGATAAAACGGCGATCACAATGCCAACATCGACTTTGGATTATGACAAACACACACATATATCGCTTGGGTGTAGTACAAGAGATACTTTTGGAGATATGAGTGACTAAAGTCCTAATTAGTTTTGGTGTATCTCTTGTCGTTAATCCTCTTCTGATCATGATTATGGCCGTAGCTTATATTGCTGAATAAACAGGTACCTAATTAGACCAGTTATTGTGTTTATAATGGAAAATCATGCCTCATTCCAAATACCCAGGCTGGTGCTTAGGAGGATTAGCATGTCTTAATATGCACTGCCACTTGACTTGCCTTTTGACAGATGCATACAGTGATGAACAATTTTACACCTTATTTTCTCACTAAACCAAAAAGATTACAACAAAGCTACTTGATATGATGGAAGATATTCAATTTCTTTACCGAAAATGACGATAAGTCAATTCCGATGAGATGAGATTTTCAGAGCTTATTGACCTTATGTCCAGTGTTACAATGGTATGTATCATCAGTAACCTGAACTTTTTTTGTGAGTTCACCAATGCTGTGAATTGAAACGGTGATTTTGTAATGACAGGTTGTAGCTTGGACATCAATGGAAAAGAGAATTGAGACTCCAGATCAAAATTGCGCTTGATTATATTGTACATAAAAGTGTACTTGGCAACCTATTTTTTAATCACTGTGACCCAGTAATTTTAAAGATTCGTGGTTGTCCAAATTTGCTGTTTTCCTTCAAGAACTCAAAACGATATTAACCGATTTGAATAAACAGACCATATATGGAAAGCTAGAAGAAAGGGCCCATATTTTAAAGTCAAAATATTTTTATATGTTTTAAGGTACAAAATTCCATATTTGGAGAACCATTTGGATAAGACTCGCAAAACGTATAGTATACATGTCCAATGCCAGAATGGTATATAATATCAGTGACCTTGACCTATTTTTTGTGAGGTCATCATGGCTGTAAAGTTAAAAGATGTGATTTTGTAATGCCAGGGTGTGGCTTGACGTCATTGGCAATGTCAGCACAACACCAGGCACATGGGCCTCTTGTATTACATTATCTGGGTAACTTGGACTCTTCTGTCTCAAGGTCTTTGAGGACATAAAGTTAAGAACTCAAGTAATTGTTGTCTTGGCACATGCAACAATATCCTTGACAGGAATTACACAAATCACCTGGTACGATTACATGTGGAGTGAAGTGCCATCTGGTTGACAATTCAGACAATAAAGTCACATAAGCTTTGTATCTTCAGAAGCCACTTGAGGACTTACAACTTTGGCATGAAGATGTTGGTGCAACAGATCCACAGTACCAGCAAAGCATTAGGCAAATTGCTTCTTGTTTCCTGACTTGGGACACGCACTCACGATTAAGAAAACAATGGATGGTTTAAAATGGTCCTATGAACCTTCCGAATATTCTTCATTAATTATAGATTTTTAGTTTTAGCAAACACATTTTGAGCTAACCACTTAAAATGCAAAATTTATTTATTGCATTAAAGATTCAAAAAGGGATGGTAGGTTTGTCACGTTTTGGTTCTCCTGACTTGCGGGTCAAGTGAGTTGACAGCAAAAGAAGAAAGTTGCCTGGCATCTTTTTTGTTGTATGTGTGAATCTGGAACAAATAAAAACACTCTACCACAATTTTTACTGTATGTTTGAGAACAACATAGCTGACAACTTATTTATCAAATAATAAGCAAACGTCAAATAGCTACTATACTCCAGAAGCAAAATTTCCATTTATTGGTGTTTGCTAGTTTCAAGTCAGCAGCAAAGTTTAATTCTTCCTATTAGCATTGCCAGATAAATGTTGATCTTTTCCAAAATATAAAGACTTAATCTGTGTCTTCTTTTTCAATTTTTCATTTTACTTCAATTGTTAGTTTGACATTTGTGAATGTGGGTCATGTTTTTCTGGACTATTTGCTGTATGTTGCTGGTGAGGTTGGATTGTTAAAAACTGACAAACATCTTAACAATCGTTTTAAAAGCATAGCAGTTGAACAATTCACTCGAAATACACGAATGTGCGATACAGTAACCATTATTGTTTGGTCAACATCCAATGCTACTTTTGTTCTTGCAGTAAAAGACATGTGTTAGAAAACAAACTTGTGTGACATTCAACAAATTGTTGATCCTCCCAATTTAACAAACATAATGTAACTTTCATGGGTTTGGGAACAATTTTACACTCTTCCCAACATATCATTTATTTTTTAGCTTTCCAACTTTACTCAACAAGTAAGTTTTCGTCTAAGTCCCAAACTGCCGCTACTGTTGTCATATTCTTTTAATTTCAATGAAGCTTGCTTGAAATCAATTATGGTTATGATGCTGGACAGCAAAAAGTACAGTAGGTTTACACATGTAGTCATCAAAACACATTTGTCTTTCAAACCACAATTTGTGTCCATCTTTTGTATTATGTGACACTCCAGGCAATTTCTTTTCTCTTTGATCTTCAATTGAAAGCACTGTTTTGATGCACATTGACAAACGTTTGAAGTGGGTGTGCTCTTTTCACCATCCCAATGTTCCTCAAAAAAGCACATTCTGATATTGAAGGTGGGTGGGATTGATCCCAACCTTTTTACAGACTAAGGTCTGCTCCCCCTTGGGGACGATAGTCAACATGACTCAAACACTTTATTGATCACACACAATTTTATAATATACAGGATAATATTAGCCCTGATACTTTGGAGCCACATGCAACTGCACAATTTCAGAAACTGTACTACTTATTCTAAATAAAACCACTACCATGTTGTGCATCTCCCTTCATTTGATACAGACATTCTTAATTTTTAATCAATAGTGAGTTTGTGCTTACTTACTACGTTTCCACTTAAGGCCATAACTTCTCCTCTTTATGCTGAAATGGCTCCGAAAACATTATGCATATTGGTGATTTTCATCCCGACAATGAAAGCAAAGTTAATTACAGCAATATATTGGAATTGCAAGTGAATTACTCAGTTTCGCGACTAGGAGGCAGCAGATTATACTGTGTTGGAACTGAATACTTAGCAAAATCAAGTACAGCAGTAAAACACGTAGTCAATGATAATTTCCAGTGCCAAATGTGTTTAATTCATTCAAACAATGCATATAAACATGCATACTACACCAATATTTTACAGCTCGCTCTAAACACGAGCAAGAGGTTTGACTGAATGCACATAGTAGAATTGATTTTGGGATAAAAATCTTATCATCTGCCAATAAATATTCTCTACACACACAGACATTTAAGATCCTTTATGTTATGACAAAGCATAACTCTTTAGCACCCAAACTAACAAAGAGTATTCAGAAGTGTATTGTCAGCTTTGACAGAAAATTTTCTGTCCCCAGTATATATGAAAAGTTGTACTGATTGTTCTTTGCCAACATGTAACCAGCTACAAATCGTAGGATAAAACAACAGACACAAGTCTACTACAGAGAAGCATAACAGAGCTTTGTCTGTAAATCTACCCTGCTGAGACAATCCTGATATTTTGCATTATTTACTATTTTACATTTTCTCTCATTAAAATCCTCTCTGAATTATTTTAAAACCAGGGCGAAACTACTATCTCAATGAGCAATTTGGTGCTCTGTTTACTGGCACTAAAGATTCACCATGCAAGGTGTTTAATTTAAGTTTACGTTTTTCCTTTAATCATGAGCGTTACCATTAATAATCTGTCAACACCTCCAAAATCAATTATTAAGCAACAGGTGTGATGGCCAATATTTATCATTTTTTGTGGAAGATGCAAACATATGGGTACCAGTGCGAGGTTTTGTGAAAATGCAACACAGCTAACTTTTTGCGGGTTATGCATATGATTCTTGTATGTAAGGATTATTTACTTTTTGGTAGTTAGTTTAACATATGAGTCACCAGTACTGTTGGGCACTGCAGATGTTGTCCAAGGGACCAAAACATGGCTTGCACTAGGCTCAGCAGAACAGTGCTGAGCCTAGTTTAATTTAAGGTAATAGTATATGGATATGAGTGACTCAAATGCTTAGACAAGTGACTCAGTTTTACCAAGGTCCTTCCAAGGCACATCTTGACCCACCAATCTAGATGAGGATTTGTTGTACTGTTTTGTAAACAAAAAAGTTGTTTTTGTGTTTGAATCGTGAGAGAGAAAGAGAAAAATATCAGATTTAAGGACAGGCAGTTCAAAGATATGGGTGAATACAGGTCCAAGAGGGAAGTTCAATTTTGTCATACACTCGACCGAAATAGCAAGAAGTTGACACCATCAAAATTAAATAGTGACAGTCAGTATATATAAAAAAAAAATGTATTAGTCATAGGAAAAGAAATAGAACAACTGATATTAGTAACGTGTTTGGATTCACAGACGTGTTTTGCTTAGATTAAAATAAGAATGATGACTGATACTGAAAGCAAGCTCGTAATTCATCCAGGCTGGCACCATTTTGAGAAGCTATCCCGTACCAGAATTAATAGACGCAATGGCACTTTTTTCAATGTCATAAGCAGAAAATAAGAAAAGCAGTGAAAGGTCCTTCAGACTTTAACCAAGTACAACACACGGTAAACCAAAGCAGCACACATGTAGTGAAAGATAGCTGATCAAAATGAGAGTAAAAGTATTTTCATTGGGGGTCACAACATGTTACTTCTACAATTTTGTGACATCTAAGTCGGGAACTGCCCCCTTTTAAATCTTTTACCAGTCAAATGAGCAAGTCCAGTTTAAACTTTGTTTTGATGAATACCGACCAATCAGAGGTCCATCTTTGAACTGCCTGTCCCGAAATCTGATATTTTTCTCTTTCTCTTTCACGATTCAAACACAAAAACAACTTCCACGTGACTGTCATTATCGAAATGTACATTATGTGGTCATGTGTATGTGGTGGTTTAAAAATTTAAGTCATAGGTGATCACCATATATAAAATCAGTTCAAAAGGTTTGTTGAAATTCTCTGATTCATAGATTAACACCTGAGTCAGGATCTAACCAGAGTGATAAACATTCTACTACTATAGAGCCACAATTAATAAATATTTCTCCTTTCCTCAGTTTAGAAGAAAAAAATTTCAGATATGTTGAAAGCAAAAAAAAAAAACACACACACAAAAAAAGAAAAAAAAAAACAAAAAAAAACCACCACCCCAGAATTAGTTTACAGCTTTAAGATTAAATTGCGACTCTCTGAATGCAAAATATGATCAGATTAAGATCTTGATGCAGGAGTAAGAACAGAAAAAATGTATTTTTCAGTGCAATCTGCATCTAAGAATCTCCACAATCTACTGTGAATGAAATGTCAATTTACCAAATTAATGGTTATAACCTAATTTCACAGGGTTACATTTCTGCATCTCATGGTGGGTTACCTGTGTATTTTAGAAATTCATTCAATTATAAAACTTACCACTATATGATGGAGCAGAAATTTGGGTAAGTTCAATTTAATGAAATTAAAGTAGCGAGTTACATATGTGGTGCAAATCAGCATGGACAACTTTATGGCCCTGTGACTTTTGAGCTGTTCACATGAACATAGTAAATGTATACATTTTTTGATTTTTCCAGCTCTGTACTATAGGCAGGAAAAAAAATCGAGACAATACTTATTATAATTGTTGAATAAACAAACCATGAAGAAGAGCATGTCTTTTATCTCAGACCGAAGCACTCTGGGTTAATAACTTTTTCAATGTATGCAACAAGGTTGTGACAAGTATGCCATTTTGTTGGTAATATATCAAATTTCAAAAATGTCCTTTTATTTGGCTGTAAATATTTTATTTGGGTACGTGCAATCCTTTAAACACTGTGGCATCACTTAATCAGCTGGATGCATTGAGCATTGACATTCTATACAAGGTTAAAAACCAACTAGTAGGCGCAGAGAAAAATAAAAGGACATTTTTAAACTCCACACAATTACCTTTCCAACCCCATTTATTTGGTGGAAATCCGCCGGTAAGTTTCATCCAAATAAAATAAACGAGTTCGAGTAGATGGCCTTTCATATTTGTTCAGGAATGGCAATCAAAGGTTCACTCATCATCTTTGAACCGGGTCTGAGAACAATAACCTGCACAATTTTACTCAAACACCCATGGATTTTTGCACAGTGAGAGTTCAGAGTATGTTTGAACAAACATGATAACTGTCACTCATGTTGTTTACTTCTGAAGAGCTTAATCGCGTTGTTTATTTGCCATTTGCGATTAGATCACAAAACATGGTTTCCCTGTCAAGCGTACCACTTTGCTACGCTTCATTTCGATTGGCCAATCGTGGTGATGCGAGATGCCAATCATCAATCAAAAGCATTGATATCACAGCTTTCTTGCCGCAGTTGAAGGCTTTGTTTAAAAAAAAAATCAAAACTTATCTTCAAAGCATGGCAAGTGTTTTATATGATGTGGGGCTCCATAGGGTTTTTTAAAGTGCGCTGTGTAAGTGTACAGCATGGTAACGTTTCATTAGGTAGGCTCCTACTACCTATATATGGTACTTTCAAAGGATCAAATAAAACAGGATTTTTTGTCGCAAGAATTAAACTGTACCTTTACTCACCGACAAGAAATACAATGATATCGAATTACAATGTATATTTGATGAAATTGCCACCCAATTAGTCAGACTAATTGATAGTTTTGGGACCAGGTTAGCGGGTCGGACTCCTCTAAAATATCTGAATTGTACATGCCCAAGCTCGGTCATTCTGCTCACCAGAATCTTTTCTTGCTTCAGTCATGGCATCTGTTGCTGGCTGCATCGCTGATTTTTCTTTCCTAGCTTTAGGTATTTTGAGACTGATTGTGCTAGTTTAGCCATACAACTCCTGATGAACGTACTAAGATAAGACCACCAATGCAACGACCAAGTGGCAAGTGCGGGTTCTGAGCTTGCAAGAACTTCAAATACAATTTACACAAAGGCTTTAATTTTTTGTTGAATTTAAATGTAATGAGAACTTGTCCGTGAATTATCAAATCTGATTAGAACTATTGGTTTCTTTGGGTGAGAAAACAATCGCTGCCACATCGGTGATGAAAGACAGTGTTGAAACAGCAATGGCCAATGCCTTTGAAGTAGGATTAGGACTTGCAGTCATGTCATGATTTTAACTGACTGTACGGCCTGTCTTCAACACTTTTCTTCGGATTAAATGTTAAAAGCTCAAGATAGCATAAAGAAAAAAACAAAGTACATGTAACAAGACCTATCTAATGCATAAAATGTATGACAATATGGTTTGGAAACCACGGCGCTAATGCATCAGCGTCATTGCTAGAGGGGACACAGCGGTGGCCATTTTTAAACGAGCTGTTGCCACGACCGGTCACGTGACCACTTTCTCAAGCCCTTCCCCTTCACACTAACAACAAACACGGTCGGCGTGACTGTCAACGCGTAGGAAGAAGCTCTACTAAATACCCCCGTTTTTCTCTGTTTTGCGATTTCAGCAGACATTTTATTTTTACATGACAGATACATAATATATTCATCCATACAAAGACCAAAAACCATTTTTTGGCCGAAATTTCGGGTGATTTGTATCTCGCTACCTTAACAGTAATTTGATTCAAAAGAAAATTTGTTCTTGGCAATATTTACAGCACAGCATGTAATTTTAATGAAAACTACAATTCTTTTACAATTCTTTACAAAAGATTTTACTCATATACTTTACACACAGAACAATCACACTTTCGAAGTAATTATTGCAGGGGATTTTAATTTCAAATATTTGCTGAGAACCAATGAAAAGAGCGTGGTGAATACATACTTTGATGTAATCATGTCACTTCCCTCAGATAACTTTGCCAAGAAGGCTAAGTAAAGATCTATACACGCCAATAGATAATTACATATTGAAATTATCTATCTTTAATAGGTCTCCACTTGCTGGCATTCTGATATCGAACATATCCTACCATTTCCCTTATTGTATTTCATAAGAGTATATTGAAATTCATAAACCCAATCCAAAAATTTATAAGAAATAAAACCAATAAATTTTATTGTCAAGCAGATTTTTTTCAAGAAACCTTACAGCAAATTTGTATGACAAATTAGATAAAACCCCATATGCGGATCCAACTGCAAATTGTGATATTTTGGGGAAAATTATAAACAAGCAGCAAATAATAATTTTCTCTGGAAAATGGTGAAATTTAATATAGATAAAAACAAAAATCCCAGGTGTATCACACAAGGAATTTTATATCAGTACACCACAGCGATAGATTCTATAGAGAATTGAAGAAAAATCAAATTGAATCAAAAGAGTACAATCTATAATTTAAAATAAAGCTCCATAGCGATAATTTGATCTTGAAAACATATCAAAGAGGCTAAGAAATAGTATTAAGGCCTCTGGTTGAACACGCACAAAGGTCATATAGAAATACTTGGAAATCTATAAAAGTAATCCTAGACAAATCAAATGTAATACATTCAAAATGGTTTCCAACGTATCACAGACAACAAGTGTCACGAACAGAATAAAGGACTTGCTTCATACACAAATTATCCATTGACTTCTGAGTTAGAAAAACTGACAGATTTTGTTGGCGTAATCTTCCATCTGCCTATTAATTCTTTAGGATCATCAATCCTGGACATTGTGTGGTATGTTCACCCATCTGTAGCTCCAACGTGGACATGACACTCTTGGTCGAATTGGTACATTGCCTAAGCACACACAGATTATATTTGTTACATAAGCTGTAGTCATTCTTATACATTTCCCATTTGGATGCAATGTATAATGTGTAAGCAAGCACATCCTTCTAAAATGCCACAGTTTTTAGACATATATTTGTCCCCTAAGCTGTAATCCTTTTTCTTTTCTTTTTTTGTTTTGTAATCTTCCCTTTGAGAACAGTCTGCAGCTTTTAGAGTGTAGAACCAAGGGTGCACAGTAGACCCTAAGTGCCCTGTGCAGTAGTATATCGTATACCAATCAGTTGTAGCTACAAATAAGCATTATTGACTTTACTACCGTAGGTGACATTTTAAAGAAACTGGTAAGTGTAAATCAGCTATCCAGCTGTCTGCTTCAAAACTGACCAAGTGGAGAAAAGTGCAGCAGCAAAAGTACAGCTCAAGCAAGACTGTTTCGTAACTTAAACATTAACCCTTGTCGTTTTGCTGTTTCATTCAACCAGACTATAGGATTTAATTATTGAAAGTCAATAATTGGATGAATGTGAATGGAGGGAAACAATAGTCCATGCATTTGTATCTCTGTCAGTTGGCATTCTTTCTAAATGAATGATTGGCCAATTAGATCAATTGCATACATTGCATAAAATTCCACAAGGCCAGAAATGATGACCGAGGTCAATTTGTAGTAGGAACAGGGTAAGATTATAGCAGTGAGACTACTACATATCAATATAACAGTCAAAAATCAGTCCAGGTCCAAAACTGTCCAAGTCTTTGTAAGTCTATGAATATGAACATCACCAGACATAACAGCAATACTTGAGTAGCCATCAAGCAGTAGCTTATTCATTAAAAATCAAGAGAGGATAAACATAAGCATATTCACATATGCTCATTACCTGGCTTTGACATGGGTTAAAATTAGGGTGAGAAGTCAAATGTTTGTTTTTTCAATATACAGCTTTTCTAAGGCAAAAAGGGAAGCAATAAGGCCACAATGTATTGCTTTACTGCCTTTGTTCGTATTTTCTGTGGTATATCTACTGCAATCGCATGTGCCACTTCCAACAACTTCATACTTTGATGCTGACTGATAAAACATTTGCTGTGTCCTGTGGTATAAAAGATAATAACTATAATGCATATCTTAACATTAAAGTGTTCATGATTTTCTTCAATTAGAACAAGGATCTGATGAAAATGTAACAGGACAAGATTTGCCAATTCTTATGGGTTGTTAAATTGTCTGGCTACGTTTTTCATACAGCCTTATTAGAAAGCAGAGTGACTCTCGTTTAAAAAGGGTATAGTTTCATTTTATATGATGTAAAATGAAAACCTGACATCATCAACTTTTGCACCATAGATATATGGGTCATGTATTATAATCTAGACTTTAAACACAAAATTCTTTACATGTTTAGTATGTATTCGAGTTTATAATTGACATCCTAATGTTATACTAAACTATATCTAATGTTTTGCATACAGAGAATATTGCCTGGCAACATATGAATGCTATTCTCCAATTATCTATAGCTGAGACTTTCATGTAATGACCATTTCAATTAGTCATACCCATCATGAATTCTCTCTATGTATGTATGTATGTATGTATGTATGTATGTATGTATGTATGTATGTATGTATCTATCTATCTATCTATCTATCTATCTATCTATCTACCTATTTATCGATCTATCCATCCATCTATCTATCTGTCTGTCTATCTATCTATCTGTCCATCTGTCTGTCTGTCCGTGTGTCCATATGTGTGTATATGTAGACCTAATGTGTTAGCTTCAATACTTAATGGTGAGGTCAAAAGTCATCCAAAGGCACTTTTGGTGCAGTTTTTTTGACAATATGTTTTTGTGCTATACAGTTTGTATTAAATATTTATATGAATGCATTTTGAATGGATTTTGAATGGTCATACTTGTGAACATTGTAGTTGTTCTTTCCTGGTGAAAAATATGAAATGGGGTACACAACATAATTCTCGCCAATGGTTGTTTCACAAATGTAGGTTACAGAACCCATCTTTTTGCAACTATTTCAGACATTCAAGGTACCAGAGCTTTAGTGGGTAGAACACATAATTTGATTCATATGGGTTTATCTGTAAATGCAAATAACATTTCGAGTAAGGGTGGGTGCACATGTAGCCGTTTTGCTTAATGTGCTCATAATTAATCCAGGACTTCACTTCTATACAATTTGTTGTAACTATTTCATTTCATTTACTTTACCAGTGCTTTACATTTAATGTAAATGTTATTTTTACTGTCAAAGACATGTGTTATTTTTTCGTTAAAACCATTTTAGAAATCACTGAGTTCTTATTTTTCAGGGTTTTCCACGCGTAATTTAAGCCAAGCAGTTGAAACGTTGGCAGAAAGTATACCTAATTACAGATGCAACACATCAATATAAAATTTAACTTGGTTTTCACATATTGTATCCAACCAAGCTCTCATCTTAACACAACGGCTTTTGATCATATTTCTACGAAAGTGGTAAATATGTTTGCAGGCAAGTAGCGCAGCAAATATACCTGCATTTAAGAGTAAACGGGCTTTGTTCTGATACGCCACTCACTTGCAACATAGTCTAGGGCACAAGCAATTATTCCCTTATTCCTTTCATTTCCTAGAAAGCATGCATGCCCTGTGTTTTATGCATTAACAATCTCGCACTGACCGGCACAATTAGTCACTATTAACACAAAAGCAATTGAGCAGGGGAGGGAAAATAACTTCCAGAAGAATACAAGTCAGCAAAGCAGGCTGTATAACATTCCTAACGACTTAACATCAATCATGCATCATGGACCTATGGCCGTTTCACGAGTGGTTTCCTGTGAAATTTTATTATATAATAATGTTTCAAGTGGACGTACATGTAGGCAAATTAACCTAGTGGTACAGTCTTGTATACTTATTTATTGCAAATAAGCATTTTAGTAGTAGCTTTGTTGATTGATTTACATATCCGAACATTACCTCGATATCTGTGAATAGATGACTTTCGTTTTTTCATGAAAATAATTATGTAAGATATATATATATATATATATACACGTTATCACAGGGAGGGACAAACCATTGTATATTTTATTTTGTAAGTTAGTTGCCCTGTGTTTCATATTTTTTTGAAAGTCCGATTGTCAAGATTGGGAGGTTCAATAGGAAGAAGCCAAGATTTTTTTTTGGTTGATGAAAAAATCGGTTATCAGCCTCACCCGAAATTTCAGGATCAATATCCCCTAGAACATCTTGCATATCATGTGCAATGATTATGTGTGCGTCATTTCCACATTCTTGTTTCGAAAAGTAGTTTGCATTTCAATGGTTGACCCACTCTTTGCCTTTGATGCATTGAATGGTTAAAGAACAACTGTATTCATTCTGTCTCCTTCGAAACCTTTGTTTCCTCTCAGAAATATCTCAGCAAACACGACAAGACACTAACAATTATAGAACCCACCTCTGCAGAGTTTGGTGGAGAGGGTAAAAAGAGAATGGCCAAAAAAATCGAAATCAACTGCTAATTATGGTTGAAAACTGTTACAAGATTTGATAACCCTATTTCTTTGTGTCCAATTACGTCATAATAGCTTGCACATTTAGCAGATGATTGCACAGGCCTAACTCTCCATGTTTGTGTGCTTTGGATATAAAGAATTCATATTTAAATGATAGGTGAATCATTTATTGGGTAAATTACCTGATCCAATGATACCAAAAATACAACACCTGTGTATGCACTATCTATTATCTGTCCCAGCACTTCATTCTTATTTTCTGTCATGGATATCACATTATAGTCCAAAGTTGCATACAGTTTTTCCCCACACAGAGCTGTGTATAGACTAGGATACCATTTCACCATGCTCACAATTGGCAAACAACTGCCGGCAGGACACCATAAAGAGAGCTTGTTCTGTACGGTGTAATGTGTGATAACTTATCATTACCATGGGAGTCAAGTGTGTTGTAAAAATTCTGATTACGTTTCACACTTTCGTGCTTTGACTGCTAAAGATAGGGGGGTGTGTATGTATGATTCCATTACAGCTGCATTACTTCAAATTTAACAAATAGTTTCCATGTGATTTAAATAGGAAGTAAACTTTCGAAATGCCACTTTCAAGTCTCATTTCGGAGGCTGGCATGATAAATGATCAATATATCTACACATGTGAGAACAGCATATGATAACGTTTTATGATATATTGACCTATGTTTGTAAGTTAATCTTTATGTTATGCTCTTATATATATATATATATATATATATATATATATATATATATATATATATATATATATATATATATATATGTATATGTGTGTTTGTGTTTGTGTGTGTGTATGTGTATATATATACATATATATACATATATATATATATATATATATATATATATATATATATATATGTGTGTGTGTGTGTGTGTGTGTGTGTGTGTGTGTGTGTGTATGCGTGTGTGTTTAGGATTTGAAACTGACACTTTAAAGTGCCATTTAGCAGTCCAAAATTTTAATTAGTTCAATATGAAGTGATTCAAGTATTCTGCTCATGCTCTTATCATTATGCTGCCGGCAATGTTCTCTATATATATATTTGATCAACTGGTTGTTCCAAATACACCCGAAATTCCATGAAAAAAAAACTTTTTTATATACGTATGTTATGCATGTATTTGCCAGCATTTTATCTTTCTAGACGAATATTTGTTAACCCTCTGCCCTCCCCTTATTTTACTTTCAGGTGATAGTCATATGAATTCTGGTCCGATCAGCAGTTCTTGTGACATTTCCCTATTTCATATTAATGTTAGGAGTCCATCTTAAGATGAAACATATCAAAAGCTCATATATTTCAAGACTTTGATATCATTATGACATAAGACACATTTCTGTCTAATTCAAATGCTGATTCAAATACTGATAGTGATCTGAAGCTCCTAGGCTATCATAACATCATACGTAGGGACAGGCCTTAGATCTTGGTGGCAGTGTTGCTCTCCTTGCTTTGCACAGGTGTATCTTGTCATGATGACATGATTTGGAAGTTCCTGGCATTAAATAATTTGGTCTGAGATCAGACAACATAACAATGAAATTCTACTTGGTGTGACATATAAGCCCCCAAAATAAACATTTTTTTTAGGGTAACTTTCACGACAGCTTTGTGAAAGCTAAAAATGTAAATGTTATCATGCACACTGGACACTGAACTCCCAGTGCCCCATCTGGCTCTAAATTACTTACTTTCTCTCTTTCTAATTTATTCACAATTCATATAGACAAAGGTGTGCATGGTTGGCGGAACTACAACACATTCGTCTTCCACCTCTGCAGCCCGGGTTCAATTCAAAGCCAGGGAAGCATGTGGAAAGAATTCCTACCACTCTGACTGTGCAGGATGCTTTTGCTCGGAGTCCTTCAGTTTCCTCCACCAAACATGTAGGTAGGTAAGTATACGCCACCATCTGTGCCATAGAGAGTGAATAATATAGGCTTGGCCTGCTTCACTATCCATGTAAAAGATATGG
Organism: Hermodice carunculata; assembly: GCA_964020975.1. Classification (NCBI taxonomy): domain Eukaryota; kingdom Metazoa; phylum Annelida; class Polychaeta; order Eunicida; family Amphinomidae; genus Hermodice; species Hermodice carunculata. The sequence goes on along the minus strand of OZ026615.1, from coordinate 101,387,668 downwards.
GTCATATCAAACTGTTACCATTGTGTTATTTCATGAAGTTTAAACTTCAAGAAATCCTGTTTACAAGAGAAATATTTTGGTTTTCAGTAAGGTTAATTTTGAAGTTCAGTCGAACCAATATTTTGAGTCTGGTAACATTAATGATTCCTGTAAATCTTGGTCTAATTGCTTCATTCCTGAAAAACCACTATTAGAATATACTTGCAAAATCTGGGCTTGCTGATCTCAGTTTGAGGTAAATTGATGGGGAAAAATTAAGCTGGCCTCTGCCCATGTGGTAGTAGGAGCAATAAAAACTATTTTATCAGCCAAATCATACAAAAAAAATCTGGTTGGGAAACATTAGCCTAACTTTGTCAAAGGGCCAAATTTATTCTTATATATAAACTTGTACATAATATTGCCCCATTTGCCTTAGAAACGTTTTTGAAATCTCTTTGCTGTCATTGTTGGGTTTGGAATTAATGAATAGGGATCATGTTTTTCTGTGCTATTTGATACATTTCAGATAATAGGATGATCTACATTCATGATGCCAGTCCGAGATTAGACTTCTCTAATTTTAGACACTACACTGACATTTTTTTTATCTATTTTGTCTTTTCCATATACTACTAGATGGTGGATCATTTTCTCCCTTGGAAACTCATTATGTATCAAGCCTCTTACTGTTTAAACTCAGAGTTGAATCTAAAGTTCCCCACCAAATCAAGCATGCTCACCTTCATTATGTTAGTTAAAGGACTACTGCAATTAAGCATGCAAGATTAAGAATGGACAGCATCCAGCTCAACGAGTCACGAGCACAGAATCCATATCAAAGATTAATCATAGTGGAGCCATGGTCAAGGATCCAAGGATGTATAACACTAACTTTTTGCACGCACTAGTTTCATATATCATAGAAAATCTTTACATTCTTTTATAATTATAATTGCACCTATTACTTTGGAAACATTACTCTATGGCCCCAGTGACTTTTCTGGTTCAGAAAAAATGTCAATATTTTCGTTGGTTCAAAATTACATTTCCAGCACTGAAAGATTCAATTGTAGTGCCAGTACATGATTTCTATTATAATAGTTATTGTCGCATCAAATTGTTCATGTAAATTATCAACTTGATTCAGTTTTGCCCACTGTCTGATTTTTGTTGCATTATCCGTCATCAGTGTTATTCAAGAGGGTGTGTGTCACCATGTTTGCCTGTATACACTATACTGTTAGCATGTATTCCATGCACTGGTAACTTGTTTCGGCATTAGTAGGTGCGTTTCAGCGTTTCAGGGCGGTTCCAGGGGTTACACAGCGTTTGAGAGCGAGACACAGCATTAGCCAGCGTTACAAATGCTGTGAAACGATGACTAATGCTGGAAAATGCCAAAATCTAAATAGCCTTACAGGGTTTCCCAGCGTCTGACACCCTTTCAACACTGAAAACTACTGGGAAATGCTTACTAATGCTGGCCACCACTGGCAAATGCTCTGTAGTCCTCTTGACTAGCAAACTCACTGGGATACTGGGATGAGAAGGGTCCATGGAAATTTGTGTCTTGTACTTGTACTAACCAATATATACACTGCCCCTGCCGATTGGATATCAAATGCAGCATTCCTACTGTACTTGATTGGCACTATAATTTTTCTCTATGTGTTTAATGTGAGCAAAAACAAGTCTGACATTTGCTGATGATAGTTTATTGAACATTTTCACAGTTCCAGACAAAAGTTCCACCTTACTTCATATGGACCATATGCAGGCAGGTGAAAACGGTTTCCTCATCTCCGGATCTTGTTCTCTTGCATCTTGTCTTAAATATCAACAGAGTTACATTTTTTTCATTTATAAACACAGTGTTTTGTAGAACTGAACAAGCTCTATGGTGTTTTAAAAATAAGATTTGAATGTGATATTCTTCATTCTGACGTTTGTATATCTACTTATTGTCGTATCTGTTAGATAAAAACCTAACAATTGGCTGCTTTACAAATGTCGTTTGGATCTAATGTTTGCTCTTAAGAAGATGGAACAACACTTTTTATAACAGACAGATTTGGGGATGACAACTGTGTGGTTGACCTTTGAAAAGTACCAATAGTATTTGGACTTCTGTTGCATGTTTTCAGTAGTTCAATAGTTACATAGCCAAACATGTGTCTCAATGTGCTTAAAACATTCAGTATACTTACTTTTTAAATTATATGGACACCGTTTTAAAATTTGAATACAGTATTAATGGAAATGTACAGGACATTCTATTCTATATTCATTGGTAACTGCAGAAAAGTGTTAAACATAATCAACATTTGTCAACATACTTGACTCCCTTAATAATAGTAACTTGGTTTGCAGACTTTACACGTTACAGGGCATTGGTCCTTTGTAATTTGCAGGAAGCAGCTGCCCGACGAAAATGCACAATGTGAATACTTGTCTATACATGGCTCTGTGTGGGAAAAATATGCATCTTTTGACTGTAATGTCACATATGGAGAGGCAGAAAAACGGAATGAAGTACTGGTAGGGATAAAAAAATGTTCGTTTCCTAGTAATGTACATACACAGGTTTGTATTTTTGGTATCATTAGATCAGATATTTTACTCAATGATTGATTCACCTAGCATTCAAATTTGAATTACTTTTAGCTGCATCTTTGGACTGTAACATCTGATAGAGAGAGGAGGAAAAAAGACTGTAGCACTGCAAGGGATAATAAAATTGGTGTTGTTTTCAACAAATACATGGTTGCTTGTTTGTTAGTGCTTTTTGTTATCATTAGATCAGGTAACTTACTCAATGAATACTTCACCGAACATTAAAATTTGAATTCCTTATATCAGAAGCACACAAATGTGGAAAGCAAGGCCTGTGCAATCAGCTACTAAATATATGAGCTATTATCAAGTTCATGCATGCAAAGAAAAGGGTTATTAATTATTGTAACTTTTCAAACAATATTACCATGTGAGTTGGACTTTTTTTAACCATTCAACTTTAAAGGTAACACTCTCGAATTCACTGAGAAAGAAGTAAATAATTGACGTACGTCATTCAGTATCAGATGACGCCCACAATATGTGATGACTGATATGATCAGAAAAATGACAACTTACTTCCATCTATGATTCCACTGCTGGAGGAAGATCCTACACCATTGCATTTGTATGCCAAATTGATAGCTTTGGCATCAGTATCTGACATCTTCTCACGCTGTCCCATATATTTCTCCAGGTTTAGGTCATTTGCGATAATTGTTCGTGTCTTCTTATCTTTGCTGAAAGCCTTCTCACAGAAAACAAAGTTCAGGTTTTGAAGCAGACAGAATGAATATAGTTGGTCTCTAGCCATTCAATAGATCAAAGGCAAAGAGTGGTGTGACAACAAAAATGCAGATATGTTTCCTTAAATAACCATGAAAAATGACAAACAAATCGTCAATACATGTTCTAGGGGATATTCAACCGGAAATTTCGGTTGGGCTGACAATATATTGAAAAAAGAGCATCAACTAAAAGTCTAGAAATGTTATGCTGATCAACTATTGCTTCATCTATGAAACAATTCTTGAAAACAGTGAAGTTTCTTCCTATTGCACCTCCAAATCCAGACAATCTGACTTTTGAAAAACCTTGAAACACAAGACATATAATTCTTATAAAATCAAATACAAAATGGTTTGTGCCTCCCGTTAAAAACACATCATATATGTAAATGCTCAGTATTTTTATGACAGTGGAGTTTATTTAAAGATTGCACAGACCGCTACTTATATTTTTGTCTACTTATATGTGCGCCTGGACAATTTCTTCATATGACAACTTTTTCTAACTTTAAAGGTTATCACTCATAAAAAAGGCTTACCCTTGGTCCATAATGCATGATTGATTTGACGTCATAACGTAGGCTATATAGCCTGCTTTTTTCACTTGCATACTTCCTGAAGTTACTTTTTTTGCCCTTCTCAATTGCAGCTGTGTTTATAGTAACATAATTGTCCCGGTCAGGACGAGACTGTTCATGCATAAAACCTAGGGCATGCATGATTTCATGCACAATAGTTCCAAACTAGAAAGTGAAAGGAATATTGGAATGAGTGATTGTGCCTTAGACTATGTTGTACATGTGTGAATGTCAGAACGGAGCCCATTTCCCCTTAAATTCAGGGATAATTGCTTCACTACTCATGCACAGACATTTTATGCTTGCAGCCAAATTTACCACTTTTGTAGAAATATGATCACAATTTTCTCTGTTAAAATGAGAGCTTGGTTCGATACAATAAGTGTAGGCCAGGTTTTATTTGATATGGACTTGTTGCATCTGTAATAATTATGTATACATTCTACCAAGGCCTTGTATAGTAGCAATGAGTGACATATGCATGGATAGTGACGAAAATACACTCTGTGGGTATTCATAAATGTGCTTACTTGTATCTTGAAAGTAATATTCCATAAATTCATTATATCTTCTGCAGTCAAATAGATACTGTACATGTTTGGAAAAATTCGCATGTGTGATGGATTTAAAGCACTGGTTAAGTGATTGAAATGAAACACTTGCAACAAATTGTATAGAAGGGACGTCCTGGATCAATTATCAGCACATTCAGCAAAAGGTACATGTGCACCCACCCTTACTCTAAATGTTATTTGCATTTACAGATGAACCCATATGAATCAAATTATGTGTTCCATCCACTAAAGCTCTGGTGTCTTGAATTTCTGCAATGCTTGGATTTGTAAAAAGTGAAAGTTAAGATCTGAAGCTTACGGAGTCAAAGCAATCAGGATGCAGATTTATCTTGTGAACTCCATACTCTATTCTTTTCCCAACAGCAGAAGAACAGCTGTAATAATCACAAATAAGACCCATTTGTAGTACATCGATATAAATATTACATACATCCCGCATACCACAGTTACATATTGGGAGACAAAATGAAGCATTAGTACTTCATCATTAAGTATTGAAGCTAAAAGAATAAGTATGGATGGATGGATGGATAGAAAGATGAATAAAAAGATAGATGGATGGAAAGATAGATAGATATATAGATAGATAGATAGAAAGAGAGATAGATAGATAGAAAGATAGACAGATAGATAGATAGATAGATAGATAGATAGATACATACATAGATGGATAGATAGACAGACAGACAGAGACACAGCAGACAGACAGACAGACTGGC